>CM068370.1:506817109-507124537 GCA_034769895.1 Magicicada septendecula
ATAGGCTTTAGGCTATTGCACGTCTTATCTGGCTTCAATTGTTTGTCGTATCTGGACTAATCACATTCATGAATGCTTTCACGGCCGACTTGGCAATTCATTATACAGAACAAACAATGGTCAACTTTACTAACCACTGTTATTAAAGATTTCTGTAGACGTTTTTATTGTTCCCATTTATACGTTACTCAGTCGCATGAGTCAAACGTGATTAACAGTTGGTTAGAAAACCAATTTGTGCTGAAATAATCTCTATAAATTATAAAATACACGAATATAAATTAATCTTAACGAAAGTTTAATGTTAACGTAAAGAGGATTGTTAAGTAGAAACGCTTTCAGAGGATGTAAACCATTTTTTATTCAACTATTTTAAAAGAAGTCTCCATTAACATTAAGGGATCAGTCCCACTGTTGCACTGATCTGTAGATTACCTGCTGGTAAAATTCTTGCAGCTGTTTGCGGAATCATTCGCTAACAGCAAACTCTACCTCAGCGTCCGATTTGAACCGCCGTCCTTTTAATGATTACTTTAATGGGCCAAAAAACATGACAATCGCACGGGGACAAGTCGAGACTGTAAGGTGGATGTTGTAAGATTTCCCACTTCATACGACCAAGCAGATCTTGAATCGTCTGGGCTACATGGGGTCGAGCGTTATATGCAGAAGAGTGACACCATTTGTGAGCTTCCCGGGATGTTTATTCTTGATGCTGACCCGCAAGCGTTTTAAGCTGTCTGCATTATCGCTCAGCGTTGTTGTTGACACCAGGTTCTTTAAAATCTAAGAGCAGCACACCCTGATAATAAAAAAATATCGGTATGGAGAACCATACATGACTTCCATATTCTAAGATTTATATTTAAAATCATTTTCACCCAAACAGCCAGGCTGTGTCTTACCTGCCTTTTTATTGCTGTATTAAATGAAAAATATTATATTACATTAAAATGAAAAAATTATAATTTTATTGCCTGGCAACAAAATTATTTTATTTTTAACAATTACCATTGTTTCAAAAAGTTTAAATAAATTTTCAAGTACTTTACTCTTGTTAAAACGTAAAAGGTTGCAGGTAAACTACCCCTTCCCCTTAACCGATCTTCACCAAAATCGAAAGTCATTGAGACCTCTACAATTCAGGGACGTATGCTAAAAATTATTTGATTCTGTTTGAATTTGCGGCTGCTATCGTTTGCCATAGAAAATACGCTTGATAAAAAAATGTTGCAGGTAAACTACCCCTTCCCCTTAACCGATCTTCACCAAAAACAATAGGTCTTGAGTACTCTACAAATCAGGGCTGTATGCAAAACATTATTTGATTCTGTTTGAATTTGCGGCTGTTATCGTTTGCCATAGAAAATACCCTTGTTAAAAAAACGTTGCAGGTAAACTACCCCTTTCCCTCAACCGATCTTCACCAAAAACAATAGGTCTTGAGAACTCTACAATTTAGGGCTGTATGCAAATAATCTTTTGATTCTGTTTGAATTTGCGGCTGTTATCGTTTGCCATAGGAAATACCCTTGTTAAAACATAAAACGTTACAGGTAAACTACCCCTTTCCCTTAACCGATCTTCACCAAAAACAATAGGTCTTGAGTACTCTACAAATCAGGGCTGTACGCAAAACATTATTTGAGTCTGTTTGAATTTACGGCAGTTATCGTTCGTCATAGAAAAAATTACCCTTGTTAAAACATAAAATGTTGCTGGTAAACTACCCCTTTCCCTTAACCGATCTTCACCAAAAACAACAGGTCTTGAGAACTCTACAATTGAGGGCTGTATGCAAATAATCTTTTGATTCTGTTTGAATTTGCGGCTGTTATCGTTTGCCATAGGAAATACCCTTGTTAAAACATAAAACGTTACAGGTAAACTACCCCTTTCCCTTAACCGATCTTCACCAAAATCAAAAGACCTTGAGAACTCTACAATTCAGGGCTGTATGCGAAACATTATTTCATTCTGTATGAATTTGCGGCTGTTATCGTTTGCCAAACAAACAAAATTACCCTGGCTAAAAAAAAACCGTTGCAGGTAAACTACCCCTTTCCCTCAACCGATCTTCACCAAAAACAATAGGTCGCGAGTACTCTGCAAATCAGGGCTGCATGCAAAAAATTATTTGATTCTGTTTGAATTTGCGGCAGTTATCGTTTGCCATAGAAAAAAAATCTACAGACAGACACACAGACAGACAGACAGACAGACACACAGACACTTTTCGGAAAACGACTTTTTTTCATGTTTTGAGTGTAGTACAATCAGAATCTGCAATAATCTCGAACACGATTTTTTTTGCCATCACCATACTTCCATTCCTTAAGGAATATGGAAGTAAAATGCGGTCACCATTACTTTTCCTGCCGAGGTTGGGACCGACATTTTTTCGCCTTCGGAGATTGTGCATGCTCCACTGCATACTCTGACGTTTGGATTCTGGTTCGTAGTGATAACACCAAGCCTCATCACCGGCAACAATTTGGTGTAGAAAGGCATCAAACCTTGTAATGACCTTGTTGTATTGTTGTTGACAGCGCATCAAATGCTGAAATGATAAGGCCGAACGCAAATTTTTTTGCTCATCAGTAACCCGTCGTGGAATCCACTGAGCAGCATCTTTGTGACAGCCAAGAGTATGAATGATGGAATGAACAGTTTCCACGCTGATGCTCAACACTTGAGAAAGTTCTCTAACTTTGATGCCCCTATTTGCGCGTAAAGCAGTTTCCAGTTGTCTCACATTTTCATCTGATGCTGCAACACGTGCAGGTCCGGGACGGGCCAAATCTGTAGTGGATTCTCTTCCTTTGTCGAAATTTATTGCACCATTTAACCACTGCTGTATGAGAATAACTATAGTCACCATATATAGCTTTCATTTTCGTATACATTTCCATTGGCTGACCCCCCTCAGCAGCCAAAAACTGAATAACGGCACGCAGGTTATGTTTGGACGAATTTTCTATCATAGATGCCATTTTTCAACCCCAGTCACAACGCTTACAAAAGAGCAAACTGCAATTATTTTTAACAGACGCGTCACTAATACTTAAACAGACAATATAAACAAATGAATTCCGTTCCCATGGCGACCAAGTCACGGCTGCGTAGATCAAACGTGTTTCTGTTGAACAATCCTCGTAATACACAGAGTTTTAACGCACAGGGAGAGCGTTGTTTTTAATACCCCTCAGTGCTGAATATAACGTTAACAAATTACCGGAGTTTATCGAATTGTACGTAAACGAAAGGAGATTTACGACCAATAGATTATTAAAAGCAATAGCTAATGCAAGGAATAAGTATATAAATAAAAATAAATAAATAAAATGTAAGGAATATATATTGTGAATGCGTAAGAAAAAAATCCAGGTACACGTATGGTACATTGCTTAAAAACTACTGATTACATTAACAGACATCTTAATTATTACCATTATTAATTTTGCACAGATGCGAACACAGGCTTTAGCCTTGTAATTATGTTGTTTCCACCTTGGAATGACACTAGAAGTAAACTTGGACGACCCACATAAAACACCACAGGACGAACAGAAATAAAATGGTATTCGCGGCGAGAATTTAAATTCAGAATGAAATGGAAAAGTGTTAGGAAATGGTGATTGAGAATTGATTGCATACCTCACGAAAAAAGGTGTGTACCACATTTTAACTCAGGAACTTGTCATAAAAAACCTTTTGTACAAGATGGGTGCCGCGTTTGAGATTGTTGCACTTTTTGGCGTTCACTGCGGACATCATCTTCAATGCTCGAGTGCTCTCTTACGAACTATTGTTTCTTGAAAGCTCAGCAGCATCTCGTAACACATTTACCTTCTTGGGTGTGAATTTCCGTTGGCATTACACAGTGACGTTCCTAGAATGGCGTGGGGGAAGGGGGGTCCGCACCGGGTGCCATTTTCGAATATGAATTTTTTTCTCAATTTAGAAAAATTATTGATTTGTTTTACTTTGAAATTTTCTTAGAGTACTAGATATTTATAAATACTAGTATATGTATTATGTAGAAGCTGTAACTTGACAAAGTGACAAAGTAGCAGAAACAATAGCAGCTTCATTAAACGACATTGTCAACCAACGCAACGCTGGTAGATGTGACTTCTTTGTGATGTGACAGATGTGTGACAGTGATTTGCCAGTTAGTTGCCCGACATAGACTTGCCCGATCCCGATTATGCATTATGCGCAAGTTTCCTTTAGCTTTTTTAAAATAAAAAGTTTTTAAAAAACTTTCTGGAAAAAAATTTATCTGAAGCAAAACGAAGGCGTTCGCCTAGGGGTGTCAAGGGTGCACAATCACCCTCAATGAATTCAGTAGAAATAAGACAAATTCATTATAAGAGAAATTTGTCAAAAATCTGTATAACATGTTATTTTTTTTTAATAGATAAATATTGTACGATGTATGTATTTTAGTACGAATTATGCATTAACCGAATCTCAAATTACTGGAGATATTAAAGTATTTTTAAATCGAAATGTGTATTTTGATTGATGAAGATCCTTTTTGTTCGTATAATGTTACTAATAGTCAGTAACAGAGCATTGATCCTGATAACACTTTTAGTGTAGTTTCAGTATCTGTAAGTGGCATGTGCCAATAAAGTTTAATATGTAAAAAAATATATATAGGCTACCATGACTATAGGTAATATTGTGTTTGTGTAGTTACCGTGTTATTAAATATTTCACTTGCATTGTTGAAAGAAAAGCTAAATTTATGTTGAAAATACAGACATTATATTCGGTTATTAGCTTACTCAAATCCGAGTATAATTTAAATGTAATGTTGGGCCGTTTGGAGGGCAGTATCATTATGGGGAGGCGACAAATCTGAGCTCCGCACCGGGTACGCCACTGACGTTACAGCCTTCTTAACAACACGACGTTTGACTCTTCCGTCTACGTGCCACCGCCTTCTCAACGGCTGGTCTGCAATGGAGTACGACTCCTCACAATTCCCTTACCCAGCCCGCGTCTGGCCCAATTCGGACCAGACTCAAAAAAAGCGTAAACTGGTAAAAGTGTTCTTTCAAACGTTGAAACATTTGGAAATGAACAAGTGTTTACATGAAATATGTATCCTAATACACAATAAACAGTTTAGTTCTACCGCTAAGCTCCGCGAACTTTTCAACTAACCCTCCCTATTGTAACTGTCCTACCTATGTACATCTAATCGATTAACTATTAATCAAAATAAGTAATAAAAAGTAATTTTGATTTGGCCCCAAAAGTTTGCTATGATCGTGTCCACTGTATTAATATTATATGTATCTTTATTTACTGCTTTGCTTTGTTAGCATTTGATACTTAATCCACTGGTCAGCTCAAACGGTTGTTCTTTCACCGTTAGGTTTCGAAAGGCGAGTTCACCGTTATATTGCTGATGTGCCTTCCCTAGTGTACGCTTTCAAACAGTTCTAGTATCCACTTACAAAAGTATACACTTTTGTACAATAGCTAGGACGTGATGTCACATACTTCAACGATATGATGCTGTGTGCCCAAGTGACGCTAGAGCCCGCAGAAGACGAATCCGAACTCTCCGGGCCCTCTGCAGCAATTACCGTTGCTCTCCAGCGTGACTCTCGGTAGAATCTACACTCCGTGTCTACGCTCTATGATGCTGTGTGCCCAAGTGACGCTAAAACCCGCAGAAGACGAATCCGAACTCTCCGGGCCCTCTGCAGCAATTACCGTTGCTCTCCACCGTGACTCTCGGTAGAATCTACACTGCGTGTCTACGCTCTATGATGACGTATGCACACCCGATCCTGCTAACAGCCGGAACCTAAGTATGACAAAGTAATGAACGGCATGTCGGACTGACCTGTAAATGCTACACAAGTAGAATCTTTGGGTCTTTTCCAGTAAGTGTCTACAAACAACTCTCGCAGCGTTCACGAGCCCGCCAAGCTCCCCCGCCAGTCCCTTCTCCTACAGTAGCGGTGTGAATGAGGGATTAGCATACATTACACACATTCATATGACACGCGCGCGCGCGCATGCCTTTAATTCCGCACGCACACACGCTTCAATTCTATTTTTTTATTTTTTTTTTCAAATTTTTTTTTTATTTTTATTAAACGCACGCACGCACGCACGCACGCCTCCAATTCTTTTTTCTTTTTTTTAATTTTTATTAGGAGGGTTTTTTAGTTTAGTTTCACGATTATTTCCATTACATTAATTACATAATCTAGGATTGTGAATTAATCCTTTGTTTTGAAAAAAAAAAACTAACGGCATTTTCCTCCCTTCAGGCGACAGTTAGCAACTATCAGATTCATTTTGAATAAAGCAATATAAAGAATAAAAGTATACGGTAATAACCTAAATAATAAACATGAAAGAAATGTAAAGAATGAAAAAAATACAAAATAAACGTATGAAAGAATAAGCGTATGTAAAAGAAACGAATGTAAATAACTAACGAAGAGTACTTTGAAAAATGAAGCAATGAAATGAATAAAGCAATATAAAGAATAAAAGTACTGTATATGGTAATAACGTAAATAATAACCACGAAATAAATGTAAAGAATTAAAAAAAAAAAAATAAATAAACTTATGAAAGAATAAGCGTATGTAAGAAGAAACGAATGTAAATAACTAAGGAAAGAGTAACTTTGAAAAATAAAACAATGTAACTAACTGGACAACGGTAGAGTCGATAAATGTGTTAGTAGTAGTGGTATGGTAATCACCTCTCCTTCACTCCGCTACTGTAGGGCTCGTGACGCTGGGAGACACTTAGACCTACTGGAAAAGACCTGAATCTTTTTTGAGGGTGACGTACATTATTCGAGCACACCGTGAATGTCGTGATAAATTGTGACGTCATTACAGCACTTCACAATTTTCAAACACATTCAACGATTCAAAATACAGCAAGGCCGCGTGTCCGAAACGAAAACTATTAATATATATTATCATAAAAACGTATATCAGTCGGCAATGAATTAACCGAAACGCCAGGGAGAGTAGTAATTATAGCTGTTAACAACAGTTTAACATGTTGTGGCACGCAAACACGCATCGGTAATCATACACATTAGACTGGTGTAAGATATTTATCAAAGTCGTTTGTAAACACCTAGCAATGATCACAAAAATTAATTGGCCTTGTGGCGACTTGGGAAGTAGATTTATTTTGAAGGAAACACGCCAATAGTTATAATGTTAATTACCATGCACAGTCCCGTTCCAAATTCGGAAAGAATACAATCCACACTACAGGCTCGGATTTAGGTGTCCTGCCGCCCCTAGGCACTATTGTTAGCCCCCCCCCACAACAAGTAACTTCTATATATTCAATTCTCCTTGACTGCCGAAAAAAAGTTGTTGAAAATAGTCATTTCAACTATCTCTATTGCAAATATCTCATTTGATCTTAAATCTAAAAGGGAAATGTGATGGAATTGTGAAATATAAAACTAAATTAAATGTATCAGGTTCTTCCCTTCATTTAAACAACATTCTCTATTACGCTTTGAATATATGATCACGTGCAATAGGGATTGACTTCTAAAGCGAGGTGCCCCAAGCGATATCGAAACAAACTATTTTAGTCGACAAAAAAGCGGACAAGAATTTCAACGGAGCGTCCAGACCTATATATACGACCATGCTCCGCTCCGACCACCGCTATTGATAGGCCCAGTGTCAATACCGTGTTACTGAATGATATAATTAAAGGTTATTTCAAAACCATTTTCTTCAATTTGGCCATTATGCAAGTGCCCAATACAAATACTGTAATTAAAAAACCGAAAACATGAAATTTTAACAAATAGTTTTTCACCTCGTGCCGCCCCCTGAGCCTGCCGCCTCTAGGCACGTGCCTAGTGTGCCTAGTGGGAAATCCGGGCCTACCAAACTAAGCAGCGACTCCTATTATAGGAGAAGAAAATTATAATGTAGGGTATCTTCAGCAACACATTGGGAAGACATGCTGTTATACACATTTACTTTTTTGCAATATTTTGAGTATGTTCACAAAATTCCGTGTACTCTGTTGAACTTAAAAAACACGAAAACGTAGGTTAGGATACCTCAGCAATAAACGTATACTGAGGAAGCTGTCGGTATGTGTCACGAGTACGCTGTATAGGACCTCTAAGGCCTCATTTATACTTCCAGGAGACAGGCGACGGGTGGCAGGTGGTATGTGGTAAAGAGGTAGGCGTTAGGTGGTGCAACACATATACTTCAGGCTACGGTCGAGCCACTACACAAGAGATGTCGTTTTTTGGAACCCGTCAAATGTTTCTCATGCTAGAAGATGTTAATGAAGTGGAGGATCGGGGGACGAAATATTGTGTTCATCCGATCAACGAGTTTGCGTGAAGCATTTGGTGAATTTCACCATCTGTATTTCGACTTGAGACAACACCAATCAAGTTTTTCCAACAGATGACAATGTCAACTGATACTTTCAACTTCATTTTAGCAAAGATGGAAGAAAAACTAAGGCGGAAGAGAACTTGTAAATTACCAATTACTCCTCCTGAAAAGCTTTACGTAACTCTAAGGTAAATTAAAATAATTTATGTAACAATTAAGTAATAAATTAATACTACCGTTAAATTTACTAACGGTAAAACTGTAACATGTTTAATAAAAGTATAAACATTATTGAAAATATTTTTCAATAATTTAAACACAGACCAAAGTCATACTAAGTAGGCTAATATTCGTGAAAAAATAGTAACAGATATTAAACACAGTGCCGTAAGTAGAGTGTGTGCCTGGTGGTGGTGGTGGTGGGGGATGACTAGTTTCAAGGTTGGATCCCTTCATTTCCCTCACGGAAAATAAGAAATTCAGGATTCATACCATTTAATTTTATAAATATTCGATTAGTGATAATTAATTTCTGACAAACACAAAAAGGATTATTTTTAGTGGCCAAAAGTCAGTAAAGTTGATTTTTCTCGAATAAATTATTCTAGTTTTTAAAAACTTTCAATCTACCCTAAGAAAAACTAAAACACATTGTCAAAATTTAGTCTTCAATTTGTTTGATACATTTAACATTTCTTTCGCAAACATGATCACAAATGAAATTTTTACTACACCAATATTCTTGTTATCAAATTATAGCAAATGTCTATCATTACTTATCAAATATCGCCTATTCTGAGAAATCATAAACTGGGAAAGCAAATGAAACAGCTCATACGAGAGAAGGATTTACTTTATTATTGGTCAACACATAGGCCTACTAGTTGTCAAAGTCATTCACCTCTCTGCGCGGTTGTGGGGTGGCAGTTTACTCACGTTCATCCTTTGCGATCTAATCCTTCCCCTAGTTGCTTCACGGTGTGGCAATACAACTTCAGTCCATTTCACGGCAGTGCCTTTTCCACCTGCTAAAGGCTGCATTAATATAAAATTTGAATAAAACAGGTGCTACGGAACACTCTTGCTTTTTATACCTTTTGTTACTACCCATTATATTGTTTCTGAAATTAATTAATTCTCGCCATTTACTACACGGCGATTGAACGAAGGCTGCCAGCCAGAGGGAGGCGGTAAGGTAGAGTGTATTGAATTCAAACACGAAATAAGCAGTAAATCTGAAACAAAGCGGCCACAGTTACGTCTGACAACAACGGGGTCAAGTGTCGCGCGCGGATTGTGAACAGCAATTATACAGAACGCTGTCATTTCGCTGCAATGTGTTTCCTCAATTATGTACTATGGACTGTACTGCACTGCTCTCGGAGTTCTCAAACTACAACACACAGGCAACAACTAAACATCATTCAGAGCTTAATTATGCAACTAGTCGTGTCCGAACGGCTAATACGCTCAATACGTATTGACTATTAAAGCTACCATACACACGTAAGTCTCTGTTAAATACCGTATTCAATGCATATTCAAGAACGGAAGTGAGTGGTGCTTACTCCAGTACTGCTTTGTATGAAACTGGCGATTAGAAGAAACTGTTGGTTCAGTCTATCGCAAACCTACAGTGGAAAGGCATTTAAAAATTTTAGATATTTGCACATTCTGTCTTGAAACAACGTTCAAAGATCAAGTCAAATTGCACACATTATAAAGTATAATACAATACAAAACGCATTACGGCAGAGAGTTACCAATATTATACGGTGTTGTATTCATGAAATTAAAATGGAAAATTACAAAATCTACATGGAGCGAATCAGAATTTAATGTAGGATAACGAACCCAACCAGGCCAGTGTTAAGTTGGGATTGCTACTTACTAAAATTAATTCGCAGGACTTCAACGAGTTTCAACTATGTAAATTTGGCGTTGAGACGTGTATTTAGGGTCTGCTGCGCAAACGTTTTGCCAAAAGGTGTGTTTCATCGAGATCGGAGAATTACCTTCGTTGTTATAAAAGATTACCCTTCGTCACAGCAATGAAATTAGCAAGAGCAAAACGAGATCAAAACACGTACTGTATCATACGAACGTCACTCCAAACTCTTTAATAAATTAACATACAGTTAAAGCAGTGCTTCCAATGCTGTTAAAACTATTTTCTAAAACTATCTGTAAAATATTACATAAAAGTAAAACCTCTCATATCAATTTTTTACCGTAATGATAAAATGTGCATAGACACAGAAACAATCCGTTAATGTACTGCAAATGTTATGAGTATGACTGCGTTTCTCAAGCTACGGAGCGCGACCCACTGCCTGGGTCCCTGGGGTGCGTTTGATGGGTCGCGAAGTACGGCTCGAAAATTTATTCACTGTGTCTTAAAAACCTCTTGCGTTTAGTATTAAGTACATATAATTTGTTTAGCGTAAAAGACGGCTTAAGTACTCGACGTTATCAAAAATAAGATAATAACTGGGTGCGTGGCCACTCGTAACAAGTAATTCTGCCGGCGCCCATGCTTAATGGGTCCCACTAAGTGTAATATCCTTCAAGATTGGTCCCTGACTTAGATAGGTTGAGAACCACTGCTATAAACTACTACGATATAATACGTGTGTACCAATAACTGATTCGGCTACTTAGCATGAAAGTAAATTTAAAGTGTGATAAGTAATGACGGACATTTGGTGTAATTTGGTAAAAAGAATACTGGAGCAGTAAAAATTTTGTTTGTAATCATATCTGCATAAAAAATGTTCAATATAGCAAACAAATTATATACTATATTTTGACAATATGTTGTAGTTTTTTGTTAGAGTAGGTAGCACGTTTTAAAAAATTTGAGTAATTTATAATAATCAAATTTGCAGACGCGAGAAATAATACTTTGTGTGTGTACAGAAATTATTTTCAATCGAATGTTTATAAAGTTCTATGGTAAGAATCCTGAATTCACCATTTTCCTGGGGAAAATAAGAGGCTCAAACCTTGAAGCTAGTCTTATCCCCCTTTCCACCAGGAACAGAACCTAGTTGCGCCACTGTGTTGAATATCCGTTACTACTTTTTTCACGAATATTACTTAGTATGAGTTAGTGTTTTAAGTTATTGAAAAATATTTTATACTTCAAACACCCTTACAATCTTAAACGTGGTGCAAAGCTTACTATACAAATAGCAATGACCTTTTCAAATATTTCGCACATTAAAATGCTAATTTTTGAAAATTTTTTCGCACAGAATACGATAGCACTACAGCTTTTCATGCTTACTTTGTGAAAATATATGTGAGGCATTAAAACGAGAGGAAAGTTTTGGCAGGACAGAGTTATTTTAATATCTAAATCAGGTGAGAACTCTTTTGAACGCCACGTAACGGTAGTATTATAACGCAAACAACACATACCCGCAGTCCTGCGCGGTCGTGGTTATACTTACATTCATCCCTTGTGTTACGATTCTCTTCCTATCTGCTCTACGGTGTGGCAATTAGGATATTTCTCTAGACACTAAAACGGTGTGGTAAAATTCATTCTACGCAACTGACTCATAGCCATTATAGTTAACCCTTCGGTAGGAACATATGCCTGCCAGGCATGTATGGTTTACCTTTTTGCTGCTAGAAGCCTCCTGCGTGCTGCTGGGCAAGCCCCCCTCCTAGAATTCCTCAATCAGTTGTGTGTGACAGCGAAAGTGTCGTCATCTCGTAGCTCTCCTCCGTTTGACCGTAAGTTACCTCTTTCTAAAGGTTACCCTGCCTGTCAGGCATGTATTCCTCTAAATGTACGTCTGATTTCATGCCTTACAGGCATATGATCCTCTAACCGTACGTAGTTTTGCATGCTTATTAGGCATATGTTCCTTATAGGGGGGGGGGTCAGGCAGATGTTCCACTGGGAGGTGTATAGTACCAAACATATACCAAGTCTGCAAAAAAATACATATCAATGTGAAATTATTACAATGAAGTAAATTGGAAAAGAAGAAATGATATATTTTATTTTCTAAAGTAGTTATGTTGGCATTTTTATGAAAATATAAGTACCTGCCTAGGAGGCAGGGTGTTCCTTTAAGTGCAAAATGAAAACATGTTCTTACCGAAGGCTTAAGAATGAAGAAGAGAATTGTTTTCTGAAAGGAAAAAACCACAAAAAATATCGCATGCTATGGATAAGCCGTCATACATACCTACACACCAAAGAATTTCGATACATTATCCGTGACGATCATATAGGTACGGAAAACGGGCTTACATTTTTTACAAAGAAATCCGTTAACACAATTGTGTTAATTTTACACAAGATACAACCTACACACGCGCGCGCACACACACACAATAAAAACACTATTCAAATGAAACAATGTAGACTGGCTGACGCTTGTGTTGGGCCGTCCTATACAAACAGCACGGTACAAACGAGCGTCAGAACGTACTTCAGATTCACAGACGCGTACAAATCGTAAACAAATCGGTATGCTAGAGTGATGCACGAACAACGCGATGCAACGTGCAACTGTAGACTTCTCGGATCCATCACACGCGAGCGGCGACAATACAAACTTCGACACTAAACAACAACAACAACAACAACAACAACAACAAACCTTTAATTAATAAAAGCACAATGCGACGCTTCTGGCACGAACAACGCCGAGATCCGTTATCGCGCACAGCTTATTACTGTACTTGCATACTCACACAAAAGCCCGGCGCACACACGAACGGCAACTGGAGCAAATTTTCATAAAGCAAATCAGCAACGTGCTACTGAACGCGTACAGTACAAACGCGACAATCGACGACAGACGTCGCGGAGAGATTAATAATATTCCGCCGATACACACACACACACATACAGGAAACAACGTTCACCGTCCGCGTCATCTCGTGTAGAAAAAAAACCTATCCGTTATCAACAATTAATTATTCCCCGTCATTATGAAGAACGGCCTGTCATTCAGTATAATTTTTTGTTATAGATTGTGCGAAACAGAATTTTTTTCCTACCATAAATTTCTGTTTTTACCGTCTGCTAATCAACACGTCAGATTACTCCTATTCCGATAAACGGAATGTAATTTCTTACTGAAAAATGTCATTTCTTCAAGTTGTGTTTTAACTTCATATTCCAAGAACAGTTTCACATATTTTATAAAAGGGCGCCATGCGACACTATCGTTTACACAGAGTTCCGCGCTTATATGTTATCACTATGGAGAAACATTTTTGACTTCAGACACGCACGTTCTCAACTGCCAACAATTGGAAGATTTTTTTATAACGTTGTCTGTACAGTTTTAAAACGGTTCAATGCAATAAAACGGTTGAGGGTTCAACACAAGTTTTGGTAGGACTGAAAACGAACGTTTTACCCAATCTACGATGCGTCATCCTCACTGGCTACACTGAGACTGATATGGTCGACACCCTTTGCTTTGCTACAGGTAGCTGGACCGTCTTTGGGCCCGTGGCTTGATTGAAGTGCCCAGATGGACACAGTGCTAGTCTTTCTGAAATGGTACTTAAAATGGGAAGGGTCACGCCAACACGATTAATCGCAACATGGCGCCGGAAATTTGAAGAATCAGTTTTGATGCTTTTGAAGCACATCCTCTGGTGGCGATTCGGACAGCAGATGCCGCCCGTCTCTAACATGGCAGGCAGACACCTGGAGGCGTTCGTCGCTGTCCGTGAGGCAGAGAGTGCTATGGGGAAGGAGTTAGCTGAGGAGAGAGAAGTTGCTCTTCCAATACAAGCCTATGGGGCAAAGGTCCATACGAAGACCTGGGAAGCGGATGTACTTCCTTTGCGACCGCAACAGGCGATTCGCATATTCCCTAATGGAAGAAGAAGGCTTTCTCTTCAATCTTAAAATAGTCATTTCCACGTTTCTCTTGTACGGTCTGCAGTTTTCGTTAAAAATTTTCGCGAATCAACAATGACTACCAATTGGTCTACACATTAACATCATCATGAAAGTCAGTGCTATGTACTTCGTCGTCATCGATTCAGCGCCATATAGGTACGTATTGTTGACGACAGTAGAAAAGTCGGCCGGCAGGTGCGGTTACGTCAAAGTTCTACACGTTTCTCGTCTAGCCGAACTGGTTCAGTGCCTCTGTCAAGGCCGTGTACGCAAGTAGCTTCCAGCCTGTTCGAGAGCACTTGTAACTACGCCAATTATTGGCCTACACATTAACATCATCATGAAAGTCAGTGCTATGTACTTCGTCGTCATCGATTCAGCGCCATATAGGTACGTATTGTTGACGACAGTACAAAAGTCGGCCGGCAGGTGGGGTTACGTCAAAGTTCTACACGTTTCTCGTCTAGCCGAACTGGTTCAGTACCTCTGTCAAGGCCGTGTACGCAAGTAGCTTCCAGCCTGTTCGAGAGCACTTGTAACTACGCCAATTATTGGTCTACACATTAACATCATCATGAAAGTCAGTGCTATGTACTTCGTCGTCATCGATTCAGCGCCATATAGGTACGTATTGTTGACGACAGTACAAAAGTCGGCCGGCAGGTGCGGTTACGTCAAAGTTCTACACGTTTCTCGTCTAGCCGAACTGGTTCAGTACCTCTGTCAAGGCCGTGTACGCAAGTAGCTTCCAGCCTGTTCGAGAGCACTTGTAACTACGCCAATTATTGGTCTACACATTAACATCATCATGAAATCATCGATTCAGCGCCATATAGGTACGTATTGTTTACGACAATACAAAAGTCGGCCGGCAGGTGCGGTTACTTCAAAGTTCTACACGTTTCTCGTCTAGCCGAACTGGTTCAGTGCCTCTGTCAAGGCCGTGTACGCAAGTAGCTTCCAGCCTGTTCGAGAGCACTTGTAACTACGCCAATTATTGGTCTACACATTAACATCATCATGAAATCATCGATTCAGCGCCATATAGGTACGTATTGTTTACGACAGTACAAAAGTCGGCCGGCAGGTGCGGTTACGTCAAAGTTCTACACGTTTCTCGTCTAGCCGAACTGGTTCAGTGCCTCTGTCAAGGCCGTGTACGCAAGTAGCTTCCAGCCTGTTCGAGAGCACTTGTAACTACGCAAATTATTGGTTTACACATTAACATCATCACGAAAGTCAGTGCTATGTACTTCGTCGTCATCGATTCAGCGCCATATAGGTACGTATTGTTGACGACAGTACAAAAGTCGGCCGGCAGGTGCGGTTACGTCAAAGTTCTACACATTTCTCGTCTAGCCGAACTGGTTCAGTGCCTCTGTCAAGGCCGTGTACGCAAGTAGCTTCCAGCCTGTTCGAGAGCACTTGTAACTACGCCAATTATTGGTCTACACATTAACATCATCATGAAAGTCAGTGCTATGTACTTCGTCGTCATCGATTCAGCGCCATATAGGTACGTATTGTTTACGACAGTACAAAAGTCGGCCGGCACGTGCGGTTACGTCAAAGTTCTACACGTTTCTCGTCTAGCCGAACTGGTTCAGTGCCTCTGTCAAGGCCGTGTACTCAAGTAGCTTCCAGCCTGTTCGAGAGCACTTGTAACTACACAAATTATATAGGCACCCCGCCAAAACAAGGGAAAATTATTCTGGAACGTATGCGAGATCTTATACGAGCGAGGGACATTTCATAAATAATGCACAGGTTGGCAACACTGCGTAGTGAAGGACGCGTCGGTAGTGATTGTTACGTCAGTTGTAGTTCAAGGCTTGAGGAAGAAGCACGTGCTTTTGTTTTATCAATACCGTGTATTGTTTTTTAATAACGCGATTTAGAAATGGAGCCTGCACCGGTCTCGGGTATTGTGACTGTTGAGGATCAAAGATCATATATTAAGATCGAAACTACGTGGCAAAAACCCAACCGAAATTCACAATGCTTTAAGTGAAGTGTGCGGTGCGTTAACAGTGGACCGTAGTACAGTTTCTCGCTGGGCAAATCGTTTTCTTGAAGATCGTGTAAGCATAAACGACGACGCAAGACCAGGAAGGCCGAAAACAGCAACAGATGAAAGAAGTGTGAAACTTGTGGCAGATGGTCTTGAAGAAGATCGTCGTGTGACATGTGAGGAAATTTCTGAGGTCACAGGAATTTCAACAACGTCCGTATTCCGAATTCTGACACAAAATTTGAACAAGAGAAAAATTTCTGTGCGATGGGTCCCTCACTGCTTGAGTGCTGAACAGAAGGAATGTCGCCTAGACATTGCGACCTTGCTGAAACAAATATTTGACGTTGAATGTCAAGCTTTCCTGCATCGAATCATCGCTATTGATGAAACGTGGGTTAGAGACTTTGAACCGGAGTTGAAATCACAGTCAAACGAGTGGAGAGGCCAATCCTCCCCACGTCCAAAAAAGTTTCGTCGAGCTCAATCCAAGGTGAAACAAATGATGATCTTCGCTTACGATCATCATGGAATCATTATGACAGAGTTCCATGTGGTTGAAGTGTCACAGGACTGTATTATCGTGATTTTATTCAAAAACTGAACAGAAAAATGCACAAAACCCGACCTCAGTTGCTCAAAGCTGGGCCACTCATTCTGCATGACAACGCTTGCCCGCACGTCGCCAGTACCGTAGCTAAAAAGCTGCGTGAATACGGTTGGGAAGTGTTACCTCATCCACCCTACAGTCCTGACATGAGTCCTCCAGACTTTGACTTATTCCCAAAGTTGAAAGAACCCATGCGAGGACATCGTTATTCGTCTCTTGAAGAGCTTTCGCCGCCGTTACCCAAGCCGTTCGTCAGATGAACAAAGATGGCGTATTAGATGGAATTGCAAAGCTTTCTACACGTTGGAACACGGTAACTGAGAAGCAGGGAGACAGATGTTGTCAGAAAATAAACATGTAAGCAAATAAAAAAATTATGTACATTATTTATGAAATGACCCTTGTACAAGCAACAGCGGCCGGCTTATTCAGTTAGTTCCGCCTGGCGAGGTCGTAGAGCGGATCAAGTGGTAAGTGATTATTGTTAATTAGTGCGGTATTTTAATAAGGTCACCCTATTATTGCGTGTGGAGAAATTTAACTTGAATAATTGTACGAGACTACCTTGATAATTTCAAATTGTTATTTGTGACTAATTACATCTGGTAATTAGTGACTTATCACAGATATACGGCAGGAACTGAATATTACGAGTATACTCGACAGGACTGGCCAGTACCGGCTGAATTGAATTGGTGCGAACATCTTTGCCGAATGGATGACTGCCGCATCCCCGAACAACAATGGAACTATAAGCCGAAGGGACGGAGAAGTGCGGGACGTCCGAGGAAGCGCTGGAGTGACCAGCTCTAGACCCTTTAACTGTTTGAGACCGGAAAAAACCATCCTTGTAAATGATGATGATGATGATGATGATGATGATGATGAATTAGTGACTTCATTAGTGTCTGTACTTTGTTTCCACTGTAATTCACGAAAAAATATGCGCCGAGAAACTGCTACTTGGTAGGCCAGTAATTGTTTTACAGAAATTCTATTTACACGTAGCGAACAGAAATTGTATTAACACACGGACGCGCGGTTCCACTCTATTTGATATTCTTATCAGTCTGCTGTAACTGATGGAAAAGTAACACCTTCCTTAGTGGGTTTTTCCTTCATTCAATTACTTCGGAGACAACGTTGCGCTGGCTCTGTCGTCACCGGTTTGTCAGCATTAAAATGCAGACGGTAAAAACTACTCACATCGTATACGTGACTTATCTGCGTAGACCACATGTCCGCAGGGGTTTGTTCAGCAGACCACGAGAACTTTGTGCCTTTGGTATGTCTGGTTCGTTTCAGTGTCGGGTTGCACATCGAACATCTGTGTTATGACACATTTTGACATGATAATGTCTTTTGGCTGGCCATCATTTGAAGATTTCTGTAACGCTGTAAACTGTAACGCATCACGCTGCATGACGTCATTGGGATTGTTGTAAATAAACGTTTGTTTTGATACGTCGCAATATATATAATGTGTTAAAAATAATATCACTGCAAACAATTAAACCAGATTTATAAAGCGTCCTGAAAGTTTAAAATCAAGCGTTAGCACAATTTACCAGCCGGGAATCGTTAACTAAAACCGCGACCGCTAACATGCTAACGTCGTCGCAGATTAAAGACCTAACAAGCGAACAACACTGCATAGCTGTAGATAGGTTATTGGGGTTATTGTCTCTAGTTAATGGTTGTCTTCGTATGTGATTCAGCTAACGATCTATTCATTAAAATATTTGTCATCGTAAATGCAAATCTACTGTTCTTTATATTTAATTACTCACCGCAGAAATGTGAAGTATAACACAGATACATAATGTCATTGGGATTGTTGTAAATAAAGGTTTGTTTTGTGTTGTGGTGAAATACACTGCTGCTGGTATATAGTAACCATAACGTGGCGACTGATTAAAACAGCGTTCGACAATGGATAGCAGCGACGAGAAGGCTCAGATCAAGAAACGACAAAATGCCGAGCGAGCAAGAAAGTATCGGGAACGAAAGAAGCTCGAGAAGGAACAGCAACGAGCGGTTGCTGTCGGCGGTGAAGCTTCAATACCAGCGGCCCTATCGCAACAAAAATTCAAGTACCGTCTGCCTAGTGGCAAAAGCTAAAGAGCATGATAATGTCTTTCGGCCGCCAGCTAAACGCAACATTATTATGGTTACTGACTGACTGATTGTTTCCTTTCTGCAAATGTTGCGTTTAGCTGGCGGCCGAAAGACATTATCATGCTCTTTAGCTTTTGCCACTAGGCAGACGGTACTTGAATTTTTTCGCATTACAATCTGGCACGTTAAAAGTGTATTCTAAAAGCCCGGCTGTGAGCAAAGCAATTGACTTGGAAACGCGATGAGTTAATCGAAACAGGTGTTCACGGGTATAGTATGTTTACATAAAAACATCATGAACAAGTGCACAGTCAGGTTTCAGTTTGTCCTCGTTAACTAAACCCACTATTTCAACACAACCGTCGTGAATATCTAAATACGGAACACGCTCGACACTTGACTGCAAATACTAATATATTGGATTTAAATATATAGTCTGGTGATCAGGGCCGGTCAAGGACGGGCCAACCGGCCCGTGGCCCGGGCGCAGCGCCAAAATAATGGTTACAGAAAAATCAAGTTTTTGTTTCCTTTATGATTGTTAATAAATGAAGTCGTTTTCTCAAGCAGGTTAAACAGTTTACTCTATTATCAATGAATGCCACTGTTTGGTACATAATAAGACAATCAATATAAATCTTCACAAAGCGGTATTATCTGACGTATTCTGACATTCACGCTTAGCCACAAAACGGCGACAAGATCATCGCCGATCTTGTCCATGATCATTACTTAGGTAAAACAATCCAAAATGAGTTGATTACTTTGCTTGGGTCTGAAATAAAAAATGATATCATTGAAAGAGCAAAGCAAGCCAAGTACTTTTCACTAATATTAGACTGTACGCCCGATATCAGCCACCAAGAACAATTGTCATTTACAATTCGTTTTGCTCAATGTACTGAAACAGATGTTCAAGTAAAAGAGCATTTCTTATCACTTTTTCCTATTGATGACACTACTGGAGAAGGTTTGACAACGCCCCTTTTGAAAGAAATTGAAGGGAGCTGTGGGTTAGACATGAAAAATTGTAGGGGGGGGCAAGGTTACGATAAGGGAGGCAACATGACAAGAAAAATAAAAAAAATATTTGTTAACATTTGAAAAGTTATATAGTATAAACTTAAAATTTTTTTTTATAATTTCATGTAGACCTACAGAATAGTTTTTTTTTATGTGTAGGGCTTAACCGCCACCACTAATATAACTAAAATAGTCATGATAAAACTTTTAAGTATAATGTTATTAAATTAGTACTGATAAAAAAATAAGCATCACAATTGGGGGGGGGGGGGGGGCAAAATTGTGTCTCGGCCCGGTCAGACCTAAAGGTTTGTTCCGGCCCTGCTGGTGATTGTACTTTATTTGTTTGTTAATTTAAATATTTATTAAACGATCAATATTTCATGCCTGACTGGCGGGTCAGTTAACAAATAAATAAAGCCAAAATACCACGCACGTCCTCGTTGACCAGTGTTGTGTAAATAAAATAATAATCAGCGATCACTGGTCCTTGTTCATTTTTAATTCATCGGGTACCTCCTCCGTGACTAATTTATTACCGCATGATTAAAACGACCGTGGTCAGTTGCGACACAATAGTATAAAACCCGGTCAGTTGCCTTTTCACGTTATTATAACAATACAGAAATTACCATTATACAAACTGCTTCCGTTCTTAGCTTAATCCTAATGTAAACTAACCCACGTGGCTCATCTGAAACGCTATTGGTCACAGGCGTCGACATGTTCACAAAGTAATCTGTTACACGCATGTGCATACTTGTTTATACAGTACCAACATTATATGTGCCCTGTCTGGACTCCTTCTGTCAGAGTGACACGCCTCTAATTAAAGCAGCAAATAGCGTTTCAGATGTGCCGCGCCTGTTTGTTTACATCAGGATTAAGCTAAGAACGGAAGCAGTATAATTCTATTCATTCTTAGCCTAACCTAACCTAGCCTAACGTAGCCTAACCTAACCTAACATAAATATTGGAAGAAAGAGGTTACTCGCACAAATGAAAAGTTGCAGAATTGAAAAATTATCGAAGTTCAGAATAGGAACGTTTCTAAATGACATATTCGGTCAGTAAATGAAAGTGTGGGGCGCAATTGACCGCGTAAGAACAGGTAAAAACCTTGTTTCGTCTCAACAGGCCGATACCGATTTAAAAATATCAGGCGTCTCCTCAACGGCTGAAAACTTAATTTGGTTTAAAAACTGATACCAGACAAAAACAGTTCAAATAACTAATCCTACTTTATTAAATCATGCAGTAACTCCTCAAATAACCGAACCTTACGTATTGGTTACGTATTTGTTTTCGAATCTTAGAAACTGGCCGATTTCTCTTTTTAATGTGTATTTTTCCACCAACATACTTTACATGGGCTTTCACCCTCTGTCATTCGACCTGGACACTTTTGTACCTACAGGTTCTTCTTCTTCTTCAAGTACCATCTCCTCTAAGAAGGCTGACAAGCGACATGGCAATGCGAACTAAAGATGCAGGAGCTCTAAATAAGTCGACGAAGTTGATAGCTGAACCAATCTATTAAACCAGGAAGTGCGCCTTGTTCCCGAATACCGTTTCCTTTAGATCTTGTCCTGAAATAATACCTTGCACAAGGTTGTATCTTCCGCCCTGCATTATGTATCCCAGGCATTCTAGTTTTCTCATTTTAACAGCGTTAATAATTTCTTTCTTCTTCTGCATCCTTCTCATCACCACAATATTAGAGACTATCTATCAACGTATTCCTATAATTCTTCGATAATTCCACATTTCGAACACCTTCAGTCTATCAGAGATGTTCTTGTCCAGAGCCCAAGCGTCCATTCCATACTTCAATACAGCAAAACTGAAAACACTCATATCAACATTCAAATCTTGAGTCAGTCAGACTCAAGTCTTTATAGCAAAATAGTACGTACAGAGGTTCTTCAGTCAACTTTAATTCTCTTAAAAGTGCTGTGAACGGAAAACCAGTGACAGAATTAAATACACCGCGCTGAAATATACTATAACCTAGTATTAGTTAATTTATTTACTACTGTGTCACCAACAGCGGCCTTGTGATCGTAGAAAAACTGATGATCAGTATTAATGGACAGGAAGAGTTGAGATACCGAATATTCTGTAAACGAATGGTGAATATTGTTTGTCGTCTTCTTCTTCTTCCTCTTCTTCTTAATTGGCGCTACAGCTCTTGGCGAGCCTTGGCCTCCTGGACAATCCGCCTCCAGTCGTCTCGATCCTCTGCTCTCACTCTCCATCTTCTTACACAGAGCCTGCGCGGGTCGTCCTCAAGATCATCCAACCATCGTTTTCTGGCCCTACCCCTCCTTCTTCCACCAGGTCTCCCCGAAAAAAATTTTCTTCAGTGTGGAAGTCTCTGACATTCTCTGGACATGCCCTGCCCACCGTATTCTATTTTTCTTTATGTCAGTGACGATATCTGGTTCTCCATAGATTTGCTGGATTTATCCATTTGACCTTATTCTCCATGTTCGTTGGACGTTCACTGCACCAAATATCCTCCCGAGGACTTTTCTTTCCCACCTGGGCAACCACTCTTACTCTGTCAATGTCATTGTCCAAGTTTCGGACCCGTACATGACCACTGGGTGAAGAACTGTTTACAAAGACGAGCCTGGAGGTTAAAGCCACTTGTAAAGAACATTGAATAGGAATACCCGTGTGGTTTCAGGAAAAATACAGCACAAAAACTAGTGCATGGAAATAAACGAAAGATTATTTTATCGTCCCACGATTTGTCATGTACGTTGTAGCGTGACAGATGTATGCATAATATTGAATGGCAATTGATCATTAGAATAATGAAGTTATAATATTTAAATTTGGAAGAAAGCACTAAGTTTAATATAAAAAGATTAATTCATAGCAACTGTGGAAAGAAATCATTATTATAAAGAAAATACAAGTTAAAATAAAAGGAGTTACTAGTGATGAGTCATCCAAGACCAGTCTTATAACCAAAGGTTTTCAAGGTATAACCCAGGAAGGTAAAATAGTAAATAACAAAGCAGTACACAATATGACCAAACCCACAACGAGGGAGAATAAATAGAAGAGAAACCCTAAAATAAGCCAAGATCAACCAATACAGGTTGTGTATTTCTGAATTAAAGAAGAAGATGGAGAAGATCCCAAGAAACCTGATGGCAACAAGAAGAAGATGGAGAAGATACCAGTCCCAGAAGGCAGGAGAAAAGAAGACTGAAGAAAGAAGAAGAGGGCAGCATCCTGAAGAAGATGTCATGCTCTTATAAAAGACACCCAAATCCCTATATCCCCAAAATAAATATTTAAAAATAAAAGTATAACGAAATAAAAACCACATGTATATAAATTTAAGAGAGAGGAGTGTATAAAGTAAAAGTTTCCTGTGAACTAAGATGAAACAATAATATAGTACCCATGGAACAAATCTCCATTGAAAAAACGCTAACCAATTTATTATGTTAATAAAACTATACGACCATTTAGCATTAACATAATATATAAGTGCAAAGTGAACCAGTGATAGTTTTGGGTATTATAAAAAATGAACCTTGTGTTTCATTCTTGGCAATCACAAACATTGGATGCAATGAAATATGCATTTTTCAATGACTTAAAATGTGTACTGTGACAATATGTTGTTCATAAGACATGAATCTGTTTAAAATAACATTTTTGTTTTACATGAAAAAAGAAAAACAGATGTCATAGTGCTTTTTGAACGGTTAATACTATTTATTTGTTAATGACAGGGTGCAATTACCCAAAGACAATGTATAAAAGACGGTATAAAAACTGTAGAATCCTACTTATAATAATAGTTAGAAATAAGAATATAAATATAAGGTTTTTATGTATATAGTATAAGAATGTTTAAAAATGTTTTAGATATAAGGCCATTTGTTTGGGTCTGAAACAACTAACATCAGAACTATAAAAATAGTTACCACTTGTAAATAGTAGAGAGTAATTAAGATGTTAGTTAGTAAAAAACCTTTTTTGTAAGCCATATTTCCATGTTTGGAAATGGGGATTTTGTTGCAAAATGTCTGACTTGAAGACAACCATTTATTTAAAAAAAATATTCTTTATTTTGTTTAACTATTGTTTGTATTGTAACCAATACTAATTGTTTTTGTGTAATTTGAAAACATGTTTAATTTATAATACTATTTGTATAAGTCAGAGAGGGTATCACACATCATATATTGTTTGTAAATTATTTTGTAAGAAAAATTGTTAAAAAATCATAGGCCAAAAGAATGGAAACCAAACTTCATCAAAACAGAGAAATTACTCATTTAAAAGCAAATAAACAAAAGGGGTTTAGACAAAATAAACTTGAGATCATGCCATATAATTGCACATACCATTTAGAGAGATTTTAATAAATTATATTCAGAATTATAAATAAAAATGAGAATGACTAAACTCAGAAATTTGGACATGGGAGTCGTATATTTCAGAATAATGTTTCCGAATACAACTAATTCAATTAATTACCAGAAAATAAGGGAATATGAACCTTTTAATACAATATAGGATTATTAATATTAAATATAACTGATAAAATGGCTGAATTTATATAATGACAGGAAGTAAATTTTGATGTTTGGACTCTTCAGAGTATACCAAACTGAAAGTAAAATTACTATTTTTTGGACAGAAAACACTATAAAATGGCATTATTTAATCTGAAAATAACCAGAATGAACTGAAAGATTAATTTAAATCAAATCTAGTGAATAAAATTGACAAATAACCACAGTTTAGGCATTCATATAGTGAAAATGTAAAAGTGCACACAGGATGTGAAAAATATTTGAACAATGTTAAGGATAATATTATATGGGCTAAGAGTTTAATTGAAACTAAAGGAAACAGTTAGTTGATTATTGGTATTTGAACGGATAACATAAACGAGAGTTTTGTGACGATCTAACCTATCTTACAAAGGTGAAGTTTAGTGGCGAACAGTACGTTACTGTAAAGTCGGGAGTGAATTATAAAATCTTTCCAGAACCTATACATTGTGACAAAAACGATCAAGAAACACTAATTAACACTAAACAATACATTTCTACTCTGAAAAACACCACAAAACACCAGAAAACTGTATAACACATTAACCAAATTAGTGTCGGAATTGGGAAAAGTGTTTTGACTTATAATTACACAGACATACTAAATACAACCCAGAATCACTACACCAGTCACTACACAACATTTAACAAGAGATTTGCAGAGACAAGAACAGGAATTTTGCCAGAAAATACATTATTTGGAACACTGCAGGAACGAGCAACATTTTGATCAACTTGACGGCGGCCATTTGCTTTGACGATTCCAGTGCCTTCTTCTTAGTACAACTCAGCTGTTTGGTGAAAACAATTATTATATTTACAAATTATTATTCAATGTCTGTGTTTATTAATAACTATTAATTTGATTGTAACGTTATACTTTTTAAATATTAGCCCGATTTCTCTGACTTTGGTAATAACTGGCTGTTTAAAGAACCCTATATAATTTTTATATCATATACTTGTAACTTTTTTCGATATCCTGAGAATCGATACTAATCGATAAGAGTCAATATTGCTATTAATTAATAAAAAACATTAATACTTTTCAATACTTAATAGTTCTTTATTTCTTCAATAATACTAATTACCAATAATATAATTCTAATTGATAATCTACAAGGACTTTACCACCCGTAAGTGAAGATAACCTAAAAAATAAAAAGGTAAACAAGTATCGATTGGTTTACAGACAGTCTTATGAGTGGTGATAGATTATTTAAAATATACTAAAACTTTAATAAAAATTTTCAGAAGAGCATTACACTGTTTAAAACTTCACAGCCCTATATTAATTAATTGATCCTAATTAATTAATTAATAAAATTAAAATTTTTTTTTTAATTATTTTTTTTTATAAACATAATTTTTTTTTTAAATTTCCTTCAAAACAATAAATTTTGTTTTGAAACTTTCGGCGAAGCTGAACAGATATATTCCTTCATCAACTTTACGCTACTCGACCGATCTTGCTACCATTGGGACTCGACCAGCTGGGAAACTTAAGGAAGTGTTTCAGGCCAGTAAGACGTCGAGAGCCACACCAATTAAACATATTACATTGGACTTGATTACATCGGAGTCACATACTTTTCACTATCTCTTATCATCAACACTTAACAATCATCTAATTATATTTTATTACAAATTGGCGCACAACTTTAGGGGCTTTAATTAGCGATTGGAAGGCCAATACATTCTGCCCAATCACTAGTTGGAGCTAGGCAACAGCTACAAAGCCAGAGAATTTCAAGGGAAAATGCAACGACGTGCAACATCTAAGAAACGGGCGGCGGAGGCCGAGAAAGAAATAGAAGTTGACATGGACAACAAGGAGGCGACGCCAGTAGAGGCGGAAGAGGTATTACCACCGGTGTTGTCCAAACAAACCGAACAACCGGAGGCACTCACACAGACAGGGGTAGTCAATGTTCCAGAAAAGGAGAGACCGTCGCAAACAGAGGACATGACAAACCAAGAAATGTTCAGGCGGATGATGCAGGCAATGAATGAAAATAATAAGAAACTAGAATCCAAAATGGAAGGAATGGACACGAAAATGGACAAGAAGACAGACGAAAGTAATAAGGAAAGGAAAGAAGATAGCCAGTCTTTGAAAGAAGATATCAAATCCGGTAAGGAAGAAACAAATAAGAAGTTAGAAGATTTAAAGGAAGACAACCAGTCCCTGAATAAGAAGATAGAAGAAAACAGCAAGAAGATGGAAGAGAAGATGGAAGAAAATAGCAAGAAGATGGAAGAGAAGATGGAAGAAAATAGCAAGAAGATGGAAGAGAGGATGGGAGGAAAGTTAGAAGAATTGAAGAAGGATAATCAATCCACAAAAGAAGAGTTGACTGGGATGAACAAAAACATAGAAGATTTAAAGGAAGACAACCAAGCGTTCAAGGAAGAATTCAAATCAACTAAAGAAGAATTGATTAATAAAATTGAGAACACCAATCAGAAAATCGATGAAACCAGGAAGAAGATAGAGAAGAACAACCGGCAATTGAAGGAAGAGTTGAAAGAAGATAACAAGAAGTTGGAAGAGAAGATGGGGGAGAAATTGGAAGAATTGAGAGAGGATAATCAAATTTTAAGAGAAGAATTAAGGGAGGTAAATCAGGAGAATTTGGACAAACTGGACGAAAGGATGGAATTGTTGCGAGAAGAAATGAATAAGGAAATCAAGATTAACAAAAAAACGATGGATAAGAAGATGGAAGAAGAAAATATAATGGTCAATCGACAGATTCGAGAGATTGATGGAAAGTGCAACCAGACCGAAAAGGAGGTGAATGAGTTTAAAGAAGTGGTGAACATCAAGTTCACAAATATCGAAGAACATAGTCGTAGGAAGGTAGAACAGAGGAAGGAAAATCAAGAAGAATTCGGAAAAGTACGCAACCAGGTCACAGAACGATGTAATGATATACAAGAGACCATGGCCAATATCACCGGTCAGGTGCGTCAAAGCCGAGAGGAGATGGAAGCGATTAGAAACAGACCGACTCATTTCACCGGATTGCCCGTCAACGAAAGCCGAGAGTGGCTCAACTTCCGGCAATACAAACGCAAGCCGATGGAGTTCCTGGCTAGGGTAGAAGAATATTTGACCAAGCATAAAATTACCCAATGGAGCCATAGCAGGGAGATATTCGACGAATCTTTCCGAGACATAACAGATAATTGGTGGATGGCCAACCGGAGTGAAATTTCCGACTACCAACAGTTCCGGAAAATGTTTAAGACAAAATACTGGTCTGAGACCACCCAGAACTTGATCCGTGACAATATTTGTAATGGAAGATACAGGTCACAATTAGGTAGCAGTATGACGGCATATTTCTTGGGGAAGGTGTGTATGGCAAAACACCTTGAGCCAGCAATCCCAGAAGAATGTTTAGTGAATAAGATATCTTATCACTATGATGAGGACATTATCAGGGCCCGGAGAGGTAGCCAGATCAAGACGATCCAGGGAATGACCGAGTTATTGGAGGGATACGAGAACGAAGAGTATTATCGGCAGAGCAGAAAGAGAAATGAGAGACCAGAAGTAAGGCCGACTACATACCCCAATAACGGCAATAACCATGCAAGTAACCGGAACCAGCCCAGTAATTACGACGGCCCTAACAACCAGCCGCGTAATAACCAGTTTAACGGAAATTTTAACGGCGTGAGGAATAACAACCCCTACCCAAATAATAGAAACCACTTTTATCAACAAAATAATAATGTCCCATACAGTCAGAGAAATCCATATCCCAACAATAATGGTGACAGACCTTACCCACCTAACCGAAATTACTATAATAATAATTTTAGCAATAACAGTAATAGCAATAGTAATAACCGAGTGTCGCGCCCTAGGGTAAATTTTATAAGAGCAGAAGATCGCGGACCCAGGAGATATTATCAACCGAGGAGGAGCAGCTTCCACGGCGCCGACCGAAGATGGAGGAGTGCGGAACGAGACGGCCCAAGACACGAGGAGGGAAGACGAAGTACCAGCCTGGAAGATCTTGGCAGACAACCGAACAGGGCGTTAAACATCAACCAGGGTACAGAACGTCAGGAAACAAACCAGAGTTTCCCGAACGATGCCTCGGTCAATAATAATATAAACAATGACCAGAATACTTTAAACGAGAGGAGGCAGTAATCAACAACGATGACCCGTTACTGCTTATACTTCCTGGGTTAGAAAAGGATGATTTGCAACAAGCAAACAATGATAAAAACATCACTATTATCAGTAACCATTATTTGAAAGACATACGAACTGAACTTTTGGAAGAGAACGAGAAGAGTCTCAGCAACAGTAATAATGAGATAATTTATATAACAGCGGAGGTGGAAGGAGTTCCCGCTAAAATAATGATAGACACAGGAGCTAATATTTCAATAATAAACTCCAATGAGTTGGAGAGAATACAATGTAAATGTGGAAAAACCTAACATTTGAAGGAGTAAGAGGAGCTAACCATCAAAGAGCGACATTTAGAAGAGAAGGCATTTATAAGGAAAGAAAAAGAGAAGGATCATACCGTGGGGTGCGTTCCTGTGCAGGATCGTTTGCGGCCGCGTTGTTTTTATATTCTTTTATTAATGTTATTTTATTGTGATATAGTTTATTTATTGTTTTATATAATGTTATGTGTTGTTTTTAATCTTTTAAATATCTAACGAGATGCATATGCATCGAAATGTTTTAACCTAATTCACCGATCTGATGATGACACCAAATGGTGTTGAAACTCGAGTCATCCTAAAAGGATTTTAAGAAACGTCGACAGAAGGTAAATAACCTATTTTATAGTAAAAAGAGAAGATCAACTTACAAAAGTATAAATAATATGGGCCAGTGTAGAGTACAATATAACCCCATATGTTGTGGTAAATGATAAGCATAACAACACATATGAGTTGAGGGAAATCGTTTCAGGAAAAATCAAAGGAGTGTACAATCAAGCTTCTATGAAGAAATATTATGAAGAATGAGTTGTGAGTTTTAGAATTTTGAATTTATTTTATTTTTTAAAAAATTTTAAAATAATGTAAGTACATCTTACAACCTAATATTTTGAGAAGAACATTCTGGAGAATTATAAGAAGAAGGAATTTAGAATTTATATTTTATAAAAATTCGAAAATAATGTAAGTACATCTTACAACCTAATATTTTGAGAAGAACATTTTGGAAGAAAGAGAAAGAAAAAGAATTTTTTATATATTTTAAAAATTTTAAAATAATGTAAGTACATCTTACAACCTAATATTTTGAAAAGAACATTCTGGAGAATTATAAGAAGAAGGAATTTAAATTTAAAAAAAAAATTCGGAAATAATGTAAGTACATCTTGCAACCTAATATTTTGAGAAGAACATTTTGGAGAATTATAAAAAGAAGGAATTTAGAATTTTTATTTTAAAAATTCAAAAATAATGTAAGTACATCTTACAACCTAATATTTTGAGAAGAACATTCTGAAGAATTATAAGAAAAAGGAATTTAGAATTTTTATTGAAAAAATTCAGAAATATGTAAGAACAACTTACAACCTAATAATTTTGGAACAAACTTTATGAAAGAAAAAGAAAGACTTTTGAATTGAATTTATTATAAAAATTTTAAATTGAGTAAGTACTTCTTACTACAACCTGATAATTTAGAACAAAACTTTATGGAAGAAAGAGAAAGAGAGAGAATTTTGAACTTAATTTTAAAAAAAATTTAAAATTATGTAAGCACAGCTTACTACCACTGAATTATGAGAAAAACATTTTGGAAGAATTAAGAAGAAAGGAATTTTGAAGTTAATATACGAAAAATTTAAAAATGAAGTAAGACCAACTTACTATAACTAAGTTTGTGAGAAAACTTTATGGTAAATAATTAAGAAGAATTTGAATTTGGAGAAATACCAAAACATTCAGAAATAATAGTAAAATCACAGTACTATAAACAATTCTGAATGAAACAATGCTGGGAATAAATGAATAAAACAGAATTTGAATGTCGATAGAACGTCAGAACTTTGAAACAAGATAAGATCAACATATTACAAGGATTTATGAGAAATATTTTTCAATTAAATAAAAAGAATAGTTTGAATTTTACATTAAAACTAACCAAGTTCCAAAAAATAATTATGTGTCAATTATGATTGAATTGAGAAGAAAATAAAGTGATTAATTCAGAAAAGAGAATTAACGTTAATCCAGAATAAATGCTAGACATTCACAATAGCATTTGAAGGGGTAGAGAAGAATAACAAAGAAGAGTGTAATATGCAAGAGAAGAAAAAATTTGGAAGCAAAGAGACTAATTACCTATGAAACGATAATGAAAACAGTTAATTAAGAGCAAAGAAGAACAACTCATACCAAACATATGGAGAAGATGATTTTGAACCAATGATAATAATAAGACCTATATGAAATGCAAAGAGAAGAAATACCACATGAAATATGATATAAATGAATTAATGTTAATGAATGCGAAGGCGGATTAATAACTTTCTAAGAGAAAGGAAAGAACCAAAATGTTTAAATAAAATGATCAATATAACAACCTGTATATCTAATGTAAAGATACAATGTTAAAAAATTAAATATAATATATTAAGACCATTCAAATAATGAATAAGAAAGACTATATATAAAGACCATACTAATACTATGAGTAACCAGAAGAAAATATAAAGAGAATTCAGATGGAGAAGAAAGAGAGTTACACTGTAAACAGTAACCAGAATTATTAAAAGAAAGGTTTTCAACCATAATTAAATTAAATATATCAGACAAGTTAAGAGTTTTGAAAAAATATATATGTAATGAGTATAATAATGATTATGAAGATTTATTAAGATAGAAAATGTGAGATAATCTGAGAGACTACGAAGTGGAGAATCCAAAGATATTTTTATTAGTCGAAAATGAGACTACTTTTTATTTATTTATTCGATGACTGACTGAAGATAATTCCAGCAGCATTATGTTTTTGAGCAGGGATGGATATGCCTCTGTACTCAATTTATAGAAGTTGTGTATGGCCAGCAGAGAAGTAGCGTACAGTGCCCCTCTGATCTGCCCCAGCCCACGTGATAGGGAATGTTAGGGAATTAATATCCCAAGGATGCAACACGAAGTTGATAAAGGAAGAAAATGTATTACAATAATAATATATCTCAGAAGACACTAACTATCCGAAAAGGATCAGTAGTAAGACAAGTAACCATATATATAAAATTAATAAAACTCTAATATAAAAAAGTCGATATATAGATGGAGAAGAAAATAGGAAATGATGAAATTATCATAAGAAATTATTTCATCCATAAACATGTCTGAAATAATTACTTCTGGAGGAGAGCAATCTGTAGCGTGACAGATGTATGCATAATATTGAATGGCAATTGATCATTAGAATAATGAAGTTATAATATTTAAATTTGGAAGAAAGCACTAAGTTTAATATAAAAAGATTAATTCATAGCAACTGTGGAAAGAAATCATTATTATAAAGAAAATACAAGTTAAAATAAAAGGAGTTACTAGTGATGAGTCATCCAAGACCAGTCTTATAACCAAAGGTTTTCAAGGTATAACCCAGGAAGGTAAAATAGTAAATAACAAAGCAGTACACAATATGACCAAACCCACAACGAGGGAGAATAAATAGAAGAGAAACCCTAAAATAAGCCAAGATCAACCAATACAGGTTGTGTATTTCTGAATTAAAGAAGAAGATGGAGAAGATCCCAAGAAACCTGATGGCAACAAGAAGAAGATGGAGAAGATACCAGTCCCAGAAGGCAGGAGAAAAGAAGACTGAAGAAAGAAGAAGAGGGCAGCATCCTGAAGAAGATGTCATGCTCTTATAAAAGACACCCAAATCCCTATATCCCCAAAATAAATATTTAAAAATAAAAGTATAACGAAATAAAAACCACATGTATATAAATTTAAGAGAGAGGAGTGTATAAAGTAAAAGTTTCCTGTGAACTAAGATGAAACAATAATATAGTACCCATGGAACAAATCTCCATTGAAAAAACGCTAACCAATTTATTATGTTAATAAAACTATACGACCATTTAGCATTAACATAATATATAAGTGCAAAGTGAACCAGTGATAGTTTTGGGTATTATAAAAAATGAACCTTGTGTTTCATTCTTGGCAATCACAAACATTGGATGCAATGAAATATGCATTTTTCAATGACTTAAAATGTGTACTGTGACAATATGTTGTTCATAAGACATGAATCTGTTTAAAATAACATTTTTGTTTTACATGAAAAAAGAAAAACAGATGTCATAGTGCTTTTTGAACGGTTAATACTATTTATTTGTTAATGACAGGGTGCAATTACCCAAAGACAATGTATAAAAGACGGTATAAAAACTGTAGAATCCTACTTATAATAATAGTTAGAAATAAGAATATAAATATAAGGTTTTTATGTATATAGTATAAGAATGTTTAAAAATGTTTTAGATATAAGGCCATTTGTTTGGGTCTGAAACAACTAACATCAGAACTATAAAAATAGTTACCACTTGTAAATAGTAGAGAGTAATTAAGATGTTAGTTAGTAAAAAACCTTTTTTGTAAGCCATATTTCCATGTTTGGAAATGGGGATTTTGTTGCAAAATGTCTGACTTGAAGACAACCATTTATTTAAAAAAAATATTCTTTATTTTGTTTAACTATTGTTTGTATTGTAACCAATACTAATTGTTTTTGTGTAATTTGAAAACATGTTTAATTTATAATACTATTTGTATAAGTCAGAGAGGGTATCACACATCATATATTGTTTGTAAATTATTTTGTAAGAAAAATTGTTAAAAAATCATAGGCCAAAAGAATGGAAACCAAACTTCATCAAAACAGAGAAATTACTCATTTAAAAGCAAATAAACAAAAGGGGTTTAGACAAAATAAACTTGAGATCATGCCATATAATTGCACATACCATTTAGAGAGATTTTAATAAATTATATTCAGAATTATAAATAAAAATGAGAATGACTAAACTCAGAAATTTGGACATGGGAGTCGTATATTTCAGAATAATGTTTCCGAATACAACTAATTCAATTAATTACCAGAAAATAAGGGAATATGAACCTTTTAATACAATATAGGATTATTAATATTAAATATAACTGATAAAATGGCTGAATTTATATAATGACAGGAAGTAAATTTTGATGTTTGGACTCTTCAGAGTATACCAAACTGAAAGTAAAATTACTATTTTTTGGACAGAAAACACTATAAAATGGCATTATTTAATCTGAAAATAACCAGAATGAACTGAAAGATTAATTTAAATCAAATCTAGTGAATAAAATTGACAAATAACCAAAGTTTAGGCATTCATATAGTGAAAATGTAAAAGTGCACACAGGATGTGAAAAATATTTGAACAATGTTAAGGATAATATTATATGGGCTAAGAGTTTAATTGAAACTAAAGGAAACAGTTAGTTGATTATTGGTATTTGAACGGATAACATAAACGAGAGTTTTGTGACGATCTAACCTATCTTACAAAGGTGAAGTTTAGTGGCGAACAGTACGTTACTGTAAAGTCGGGAGTGAATTATAAAATCTTTCCAGAACCTATACATTGTGACAAAAACGATCAAGAAACACTAATTAACACTAAACAATACATTTCTACTCTGAAAAACACCACAAAACACCAGACAACTGTATAACACATTAACCAAATTAGTGTCGGAATTGGGAAAAGTGTTTTGACTTATAATTACACAGACATACTAAATACAACCCAGAATCACTACACCAGTCACTACACAACATTTAACAAGAGATTTGCAGAGACAAGAACAGGAATTTTGCCAGAAAATACATTATTTGGAACACTGCAGGAACGAGCAACATTTTGATCAACTTGACGGCGGCCATTTGCTTTGACGATTCCAGTGCCTTCTTCTTAGTACAACTCAGCTGTTTGGTGAAAACAATTATTATATTTACAAATTATTATTCAATGTCTGTGTTTATTAATAACTATTAATTTGATTGTAACGTTATACTTTTTAAATATTAGCCCGATTTCTCTGACTTTGGTAATAACTGGCTGTTTAAAGAACCCTATATAATTTTTATATCATATACTTGTAACTTTTTTCGATATCCTGAGAATCGATACTAATCGATAAGAGTCAATATTGCTATTAATTAATAAAAAACATTAATACTTTTCAATACTTAATAGTTCTTTATTTCTTCAATAATACTAATTACCAATAATATAATTCTAATTGATAATCTACAAGGACTTTACCACCCGTAAGTGAAGATAACCTAAAAAATAAAAAGGTAAACAAGTATCGATTGGTTTACAGACAGTCTTATGAGTGGTGATAGATTATTTAAAATATACTAAAACTTTAATAAAAATTTTCAGAAGAGCATTACACTGTTTAAAACTTCACAGCCCTATATTAATTAATTGATCCTAATTAATTAATTAATAAAATTAAAATTTTTTTTTTAATTATTTTTTTTTATAAACATAATTTTTTTTTTAAATTTCCTTCAAAACAATAAATTTTGTTTTGAAACTTTCGGCGAAGCTGAACAGATATATTCCTTCATCAACTTTACGCTACTCGACCGATCTTGCTACCATTGGGACTCGACCAGCTGGGAAACTTAAGGAAGTGTTTCAGGCCAGTAAGACGTCGAGAGCCACACCAATTAAACACCAATTAAACATATTACATTGGACTTGATTACATCGGAGTCACATAGTCCATAATATCTATATCATCAACACACATCACTTTTTATTATAATTATTTTATTACAACGTACAAATGTCGACATTATGTCCAAAAATAGCTGAGAATATAGGGGCCACAGTTTTGCAGGTAGTCTCTGACTAAGTCCTCTGGGAGAAACGTGGGCCGGCCTAGTCCTAGTTCGCTGCTTTCATAACTATGCGGTATTGTAACTATGATAACATTAAACTTATATATTGACCGTAATGTATTCCGAGGACGCGATCTCCATACTGAAATAAGCAGTTATTATTACAAACGGATTGCACACGATACGTGATTGGGATATGTTTGTGGAAAACAGATTGACTCCAGTAATCCAGCGGTGCGTGTAGCACCAGACAAATCGGTCTGTGGTATGCGATGAACCGTCACGACCGATCTTGCCCCCCCCCCGCCGCCAAATTCAATTACAATACTTAATTACTCAAGGGAAGCCGGAACACGGATTCGCTGAATCACAATACATTAATTTTCTATCTGTTCACACACACATCTATTAAAAAGAGAATCCATACTATCGAACCATCGTGAAAGTAACTTTAAAGAAGTAATTTTTTTCATTTTCTCTCTGCCATGATGGCTATTTCTATACTTTTTGGACTAGCATTAATCCATTATTCGTGTGACTCTTTACAGACTTATAAAAATACGTCCCGCTATGCTAATTCCTCTTTTCACCTTGATCCAGTCGTTGCTTCCACATCAACTATGTGCAACCAATTCCTATATCGACTTCTATTTTTCCTTCTTAGAATAAGCATTCGTTCCCTTAAGTAACTTATAAGTTTCCCTCTATTTTCCTAGTCTTTTTTTAAAAAATTGTAAATGATTCAATAAGCATACGTAGGCCTACTGAACATCCATCCCAATGTTGTTAAAATCTGATCCCGGACTGTCTGGCCGTGGTCCAGTGCTATACTCGGTAGCAGTGCACCATCAGTGAAATTTTGAGCTTTTCGCTAACGTAAGATGTCACACGTTAGTGACCACAGTACTAGATGATGGCCGTCAATGGAACGACCGAAACGTCTGCTAGCGAGTATAGAGCACCGGACCACGGCCAAACGTCTGCTAGCGAGTATAGACCGCCGGACCACGGCCAAACGTCTGCTAGCGAGTATAGAGCACCGGACCACGGCCAAACAGCCCGGGATCAGATTTTAACAACATTGACTCCGGCGTGTAAGTCTTAGAAATCCATCTCAATGTTTTCTCATTTTTGAGATCCTATCGATCCAGGACTCTGCGTGTATATACCGTAGGCCTATGTTTACACATCGGAAGCTTTCAGTTTGTTAACCGTAGGCCTACACACCTCCTCACAGTCCACGCTTCAACCACGTAGAATAATGCACTTTTAAAATAAATGTGAAAGTTTGACTTTGACATAGGTTATGGAATAAGGAACGGTACTGCAAAAGGATCGGATAAACGGATGTTAAGACATCAAAACTGAAAACATCACTGTCCGAATGTAAATACATCCGCTACCACAAGTAGGATACATAAGTAAGCGTATGACATTTGATGAAGTTGGACGTCACTAATGTCAAATTGTGACGCTGAGTTTGGTAAGATCAACACCTACCACCGTTACGTCACGCAAACAGTGTCAGGGGTAGCATACAGCACAGATGTTAACGATTTTCTCGCGTTTTATGGCATGGGTTATTTTGGTTCTGTGTGTTTTTTCTTTATCCACACCTACTGACTAGTAACTTAGTGAATATTATAGGCCTAAACGCTTTGCGATGTCACATATCCCCATCTCAGTCCAGCCTTGTTCGTCTTATGAGTCTATCTGGCATTCTGAATTCATAGTTAAGTACTTATATTTATTATTTCACACCACTGACAAGGTCTATGATCAATGCAAGTCGTACAAGTAACATGCCATTAGCCATATCTACAGAAATTGGGTAGTGTAGCAATCAGCACCAAAACTTTTTAGTTACAGCACTGTGCCAATTTAGTTACACATACTATTTACTGTTTACGGCTATTTTGCTGTTAATTTAATAAACTGAAAGTGGAGTCTGTGCTTCATGAAATAAGCGTTTGTGCGACTCACAACCCTATTACTAATACGAAAATATTATCTTGGATTTCGTTGTCCATGACGTGTCCGTTAGTTAACTAAATACAACTATTACATTAACGACTCGGAACACAAAGTTTTTTATGAGTAAAAAACATAAAGTTTTACCTTACAACCTGAACCGGTTTTCACTTTTAAAAAGCTTCTTCAGAGGTTGCCGCTGGTAGCGCTGTCCGTCCTGTCGTGGGCGACGGAATCGAATTTCGAAAGATCGATGTTGTGTGTGTGGGGGTGAGATATGTTCGAATAATGCGTGCGATTTGAATTGTGTCTGTTCGTTTAGGATGTCGTTTTTATTTGTTTTCGTGTGTTTGTATACTTCCAATTGTTCTAGAGTGTCTAGTTTTCGGCCTTTTGTGTGTACGTGTAGAATGTTCATGTTATTGTCGATGTTTTTGTATGTGTGGTTTGCAAAGGTGGATTATGTAGTGGATGGAGTGCCTTTGTGTGTTCAATGTATCTCTGTTTCAAGCTACGTCCTGTCTGACCTATGTAGAATTTGTTGCAATTTGAGCAATTTAGTTTTTAAACACCGGGTAGATCGAATTTGTTTTGTGCTTTGTGTGTGTGTGTTTTGATAGTGTGTGTTCAGTTTTGTTAATAGTTTTGTAAGCGATTCTGTATCCTGCTTTTTTGAATTTGTGGGCTATTTTTTCAGTTTGTTTGTTGATGTATCTTATTGTTATGAATTTGTTGTTTTCTGTCTTTGTCTGTTGTTTGTTTTGTGTAGGAGTTTATTGACTATTGTTCTGTCGTATCCGTTATTATTATGTTATTATTACGACTGTCTCACTGAGTGGAAACAAAATACAGACACCGATGAAAACGCTAATTAACAGCTTTAATGAGTCTCAAATAACAATTTGAAATCAAGAAGACACTCTCATACAGTAATTCAACTTAAATTTGTCCACACGCAATAACAATAATGTCAATTATTAAGAGTTTCACATTAATTATAACACAGTAATCACTTTCCACAACAACCACTTGATCCGCATACTACAATCTCACCAGACGTAACTAACTCCTAAGCGGCCGCTGCTGCTTATATACAGCCTGCCTGCAGATGTTCCAGAATAATTTTCCTGTCACCATAATTAGCGCAGTCAAGAAGCACTCGAAAGGTCCAGAGGGTTCTTGAGTACACGCCCTTGACAGAGACACGTAACTGCCGAGAAACGCATAGAACGACACTCCGTAATTGTCGTAACGATATCAATACTCCCTCGGCCAGAAGGAAGAGAGCCGACACCAAAGCAACTGCTACCAGAGGTAATTAATTTTTTTTAAATCTCGGATCAGAGTACAGTAGTTATATTGTCGACATGTTCTTGCACATCATTAAATAACAACAAGAAAACACGACGGGCCGGCCCCACTGAATGTGATAGGCTGCAGTTGATGAATACTATTGTGGCAACGTGGATTCAAAACTCTGATCTCATCTTACTAATACAGTGGAACTTGGTTGTAACGTCATTGAAGGGACCAAAAAAATAATGACGTTATGTCCGAGTGACGTTATAAAAGAGTCGTTATAAAAGACCCTTTTTAATCACTAGTAAGGAAGGAGAAATAAAAAAAAAGATCTTTGCATTATTAACATTATTCGTGATATTTATTCTAAAGTTTACAAATTGCATTTCATTTATACAAACAGCATGAAGAATATTTTAAAAGATCAAAAAGAAAGTACATGTAACTTACATTTAGGCTTACTGTCGAAACTAATCCGCATTTCTTTTTTGAACGTTCCTTTCTGAAAAATAAATTCTTTCTGTTGTGCTGTGGAGATGCTGCGCTGCATTGAACGTGTCGTCAGACGTCTCTCTAAAGCAGTAAAATCGTGAAAGAGTTTCGGCGGCTCTCATTGCTTCCTGTACTGTCGGACAAACGATGTCGGCATCCTCCTCTTGCTCAGCATCTTCTTCAACACTATCTTCTGCTCCTATGTTTGTTACTTCCGCGATAATTTCTGCGTCACTCAACACTTGGAATGTTTCTACTTGGTCATCCACTGATCCATAGGAATCAAGTTCATTTCCAAATTCATTTACGTCGAATTTCTTAATCCACTCCGAGAGCGGCAAGTCGTCGTCTTCGTCATCATCGGGTAAATTTTCATGTACGAGTACGCGCGCGCACATATATACGTTTATATGAAATTTAGAGTAAAATATCTCAGAAATTTTTGACGCTATAACAGAGTAGTACAATATTTAGTGACGTTAAAACCGGGAATTTTTATAATGTTAAAGATATCAGTTTGACCGGACTTATGACAAAATAACGCTACACTCGAGTTGACGTAACAGCCGAGGCCGTAATAACCAAGTTCCACTGTAGTATGAAAACGAAAACATCTAGTGAACCATGGTATTAAGATATCAATCACCAGACAGATGTTTGAATGTGATTTTGCTTGCTGACGAGTTGGTTGTAATTCAAAATAAAGAATCTGCTTCACAAAAATCTGTTTTTAAGCTTAATCAGATTTGCAATCAATACAATATGAAAAAATATCCACTACAAAAAACACATTTACGGTGTATGCCATATTGGAAGGAAGCCTCCGACTGATTTCACAATAGGATTGCTAAGATTAGGTTTTTTTTAGTTTAATCTTAACTATTTTTTGTTTTCTGAATGTTGTAAAAGGAGCAGCTTACGCCATATAAACGATGAGACTATTACTGTGATTCATTTGTCCATTATTGTCTTGACTAAAGTAATTTATGCACTATTTTTTACAAAATTTGATCAGAAACTACAGAGGTGCGTAAATTATGTCGGAGCGTTTTACGCAGCTAAGTACAAATAAAATTAAGAGAAACAGACCTAAATCAACGGAGTTCCTTGGGCTGCAGAATTTAACTATTATTTTTAATGACATAAATTTATCATAGAATAATTATTAGTGATCGCATTCTAGAATTATTATTATTCTAGGCGAGCCACTTTAATTATTTAGGAAATGATATTGGCTATGATAGAAATTATGACATTGATGTTAATTTTAGTAAGTTCCAGACGATCTGTGGAACAAAAAATCGACTGTATTTTTTAGAAACACGGTACGTCGAGATACAAAGTTAAGGTTTTACAAAGTTATGGCGGTGCCTGTACTGTCCTATGGGTGTGAATTATGGACAAAAAAAATGCACAACTCGGAAATGGCATTCTTAAGAGGAGTTAAAAGGTGTTCTAAACTTAAGCGTATAAAAAATGAGGTCATAAGACAAGAGTTACAAGTTTTTAACTCGAATGGAAAATTAAAAGATTATAAACAACGTTGGAAAGAACGCTTAGAAAGAATGTCAGATTCCAGATTGGCCAAACAAGTCTGGAAATACAAACCTTAGGACTCGTGTGTGTGTAGACCCAGGAAGAAATGGTTGGAGGATCTTTGAAGGCAGAACAGGCAACACCTTTTAATTTAAATGGAATAACTCCTATTGTAGTCCCAAACCACGTGTTTGTTAACCAGATATACTGTAACTCACCGTTACAGAAAGGCCATAGACGGTGAGTTACAGTATATATGGTTAGGCAACACCTTGCCTATGCCGTGTTGATGAGTAATCGTGCAATCTGACTGGTGCACAGAGACAGTTCCGGGAAGTACTGCACAACAATTAAGAACACATTATAACATCAAATGGCGGCCGAGGCAGTATTACTACTCTTTTTTATCGGAATGTTTGACGGTCTGATGCCTGAAGTGGACACAATACGACTTTCAGCCAGGCGTGCGGCACGCCTTCTGCATTCCCCCATTTGACGTTTTGCTCGAGGCACGCTCCAACCGACTTCTTGATCTTTTGGCAGGACTCTACATATTAGTCCTTTTGTCCAACATGTTATTGTTTCCAGTTCACACACACACACACACACACACACACACACACACACACACACACACACACACACACACACACACACACACACACACACACACACACACACACACAGAGAGAGAGAGAGAGAGAGAGAGAGAGAGAGAGAGAGAGAGAGAGAGAGAGAGAGAGAGAGAGAGAGAGAGAGAGAGAGAGAGAGAGAGAGAGAGGGGGGGGGGGGTATGCACTATAACGTATAAATAACGTTTTATTTTTTTATTTCGAGACGTAACGTTTATCATTTGTTTGAACAGTGTAACGATGCTGGTATTCAGTGGCTTTTGCACTTCAGCGGGGCGGGACGCGTCACAAAGCGACCTAACAATATTCTCACTAATTAACATGTACCGTGTTGTATCGTAACCGTAACACAACACAGACTGCCTCTGACAACGCCGACAGCAGCCAAAATCTGGAATAACAAACGACTTTTCTGTGCGCACGCTGCAATTTTTGTTGCATTTAAAACGTTACTTTCAATTTAAAAGTAACGCAATTTGGCTGTTGATTATCTATCATAATGATAAACTAAATGTAAAATCTTCAAATAGTTGATTTCGACAATTCGATAAGCTTAAAAGGAGCTATTTGGGACGCTTTGGAAAAGGACGGCAGACCTTTTTTTTTAAACGCTTTTTAGAAAGTATTAGAGCGACAGCCCAAAGTCAAAAGGTTCATATTTATCTGGGGAGCCAGTGAAATTGTGTTTCTGGAGGAAACAAAGGTTAAAACAAAAACTACAATTCAGGGTAATAAATGGAATACAACGATATGGTTAAATTAATTCTATATTATGTTTTAATATTTAAGTGTGACCACAATCAATATTCATTTTAATATTCAATTCATCGCTATGCACACAGGAAAACCCCGATTTGGATAAAAATACGTGGATTTCATTATACACGTAAGTGTGGAATGTGGGTTGACGAGAGAGTAGACAATAGCGGCGGACGAACAGTAACGAAGTTGCCCGAGTGGCTTCACGCTGTCAGTCTGCAGACTCAAGTTTACCACCCCACACGAAACAGTACAGACTTCGTCCACAAGAACGCCAAGCACCAGACGTCATTAGAGGTCGTACTTACTTATTACAAAATTCAATCATGGTCCACATAACGCTGTAAGCATCACTGACCACCCCGTATGGGTGTTGTCTAGGTGCGCCGGGAGTCAAACCAAGGAGTACGGTCGAGTGCGCCCATTCGAAGTGTTTCAAGTTTTAATTTACTTTTTCATAATATGGGCCCACTTAAATAAATAGTTGGACTTTTAAGTCCATACAAAACAAGAAAAAGAAAAGAACAAAGAGAAGAAAAAAAAACAAAATATTAAAATGAATGATGGTGGAAGAACTGGAAATCACAAAAAGAAAATATTCAGAAAAATCTTGGGATCAATAAAAGATGGAGAACAGTACAGAAGACGCCACAATAATGAGCTGTACACAACACGTGTTGAGAAAATCACAGACGTAATTAGAAAAAAGAAGAATTACATTCTACGGACATGTTCAAAGAATGAATCGTGACAGACTACCAGTGAAACAGCTTTGTAACTATTTCAGAAGCTCAAAATGCCCAATACGTGGTTCAAAGAAACAGAAAAATACGTAGAAGAACTCCAGAGTACTTAAGAAGACACTGAAGAATACTTGTCACTCAAAAAGAAATTTTAAAATAGCCAAGGTTTTCAGGAAAGGCCAAGATGAGGACAGGTGCCTTCTGGGCTGACGAAAGTAGGGAGAGACATCGATCAAGAATGAAGGAAATGTGGGGGAGGAGGAAGCGAAGAGAAGGGAGGAACCAGTTGAACCAAAGTTGAACTATTCATACGCAAAAAAAAAAAACATATTTTTACATTTTGCACCTTTACTAAAATTAGTTTACCCTCAATTTTTACTTTTATTTTAGCGAAATATGTATATGTATTTGTTTTATACATTTAGTCTGTTTCTATACGCTACATTCCTTTTTTAAAATAAATACATGTATTCCATGCAAACAAAATGCGTATCTGATTTTTCCTCTGGCGCTGAAAATAATCTGAGAAGTATTCAAAGTACAAAAGATTTCGTTGAACAAACTAGCCGTGTATACACTAAAAGGAACTGTCCCTTTATAACGCATAGAACAATATGACGTATTTACTGATCGAACTTTAAGGCTTGTCAATTACTTGTTGCAGTCAGTGTTGAAAGTACTCTGTCAGTGAATGGAAGACCTTTATTTACTACATATTTTCATTAAATATTTACATAAGGAGACTTTTCCACTGGTTCGTTCTTTAAGACTTTTTATACTGACAAGACGCGCATTTTATGAAATGCATCTCCGAAATCTGCCCAGTACAATATTGCAATGTAGAGGGTTTCCCAAGAATTGTAGTCTTTTTCATTTTGCTGTATCGACCGTTGAATATTTTCCATGGATTTTAAGAGCTACAGATTCAAATAATGTAAGTTTCTACTTGCACACTTTTCAAAGTAACAACGGCTTCGGTTGGTTATTATCTGTTGTGGTACAAACTCTGGAAATATCTGCGGAATGCGCTGACGACACTAATTGTGCGGGCGCTTCGTTTCCGGTCCTTTACCTGACTCTTTGACCACCGGCGCACCTCGACCATTACTCATTGGAAGTCCTATATAATTTCCCTAATAATTAGATAGACCCTTAACAATATAGGCAGACCAAGTAAGAGATGGCTTCAGTGAAGGAGGACAGTCTGTAAGCCTATACCATGACGTGGAGGAGGAGGAGGAGGAGGAGGTGGGGGGAGATTTCTTTACTTTTGGCGCACCTCGACCATACCCCCCTCCGACCGTATAACGTCCTACTCTCATCCTTCCTAAGTTGCAATACTGGTTCGAGGATGGCACGAAGTTAATTGATTTTTGTAAGATTCAGTGAATAGTTAACTTTTTTTTCAGGCTAATTCTGTGCTACATATCTTTTCTAATAGAATAGAGGTGACTTATTACAGAAGTCACTTCGAACAATTTTATGATTATATGAAGGATACAGTCTTCCGACTGTATACAGAATGTAGACTACACGCGGTTCAATGAAATATGAAAAATTTGCGGCCCTTTACTGTAAAAGATCCAACGACTGTTCAAATGCATATATTCAACATCCAATAGTATTTTGTACGCGTTTTTTCGTTTTTGACCTCGCTTTATATTCCACGTTGAACACACCCATCAGTAACCATACACTTCTGATGATGATCATGTCTGTGCTCGTAATTAAAAGTACTTGGAGAGCGAATGAAGGACATCGTGGCGGTAAAAAAGATCACGAGGTACACCAAGAAATGTGAGAAGAGGTAGTGAGTGACATACAACTGTGTGGGAAGAGCTACGCGGGACAGGAAAAAGTGGAGGGACACGAGGAGAAGCTCGACTCCCACACCCATCGGGAGAGATACGTGAAAGGATTAAGCAATAAAACAAGCCTCATGATAGAAATATATAAAACAGTACGCTCCACTGAACTGGCTATTTAAAAAATGTATACAGCCACCGTGGAGCGGATTTGGGCCACTGTGGTTCCCACGTCACCCGCATGAAATTTCAACCCCTACATCGTTTTGTACGACCGAAGAAAAGTGCTGACAGCCGGGTAAACCTCAAATCGCATTTTGATTAATTGCTGCGGGCTTAGTCACCCCCTCCTCCGCCACCACCACGATCACAACTACACGAACTTTGATACACGCTGTTTTCACACCAATTACCCACCCCACACCCACTAGGGGCTGTATGTCAGAACATCCCACTCAGCCCCGCAACTCCTCCCGTTATTAATTACTTTCAGTAATCGCAAAGATGTTGTTGAAATTGATATCAGCTGTAATACGCTAAAGAATTTGTCTATTAAACGACGGAGGAAACTACTACGCGTGCACATACCCCCCTCACACACACACACACACACACACACACACACACACACACACACACACACACACACACACACACACACACACACGCACGCACGCACGAATTGGATTCTATAGGATTTTTGTGTAATCTCATGCACAGAATTAGGCATATCGTAATTATTCACTCTCGCTAGCGATTCAACATATATAACTTATATAAGAACTTCCATATAATATAATAACTTACGTATAATATACAATATAATTACATAATATATATATAACTCAAATTAGAATAAAAATATTACGATGCACGTCAAAAATATTTGACGGACTAGTCAAAAGAAGGAGAGAAAACCAGGTCTGCGTTACAACGTGGTTCTTATTCAAGGTTAGTACGGTCTGCTCCCTTTTACAAAAAACTCAATTTACTTTTTATCAAGAAATTTTTACAGATCAGGATTGCAGTTTTTATTTCGTCCTCTCACTGCAAACTTTATGGTTAAAGACTCCTTGGATACCATATCATCGGCGTTTGTATTCCTGAATCTGAAAGAAACAAAACCGAAGAACTGTAATTCGTAACAATTTCGTTGTTTGACAGCCACATTGCACTTGGAGTGATAAAAATATAACACCAGAAGTTTAACAACAGCCCTCGGTATTTACGTTACTTTCTTTTACGCTTTCTTCACTTTCGTGTTCCAGGTGAAAGAGAAGTATTGTATTACTACCGAAAAAATATACCCCCAACTTGGGTCAGATTTCACGTTTATTGAATTCCCGATGCAAAAAGCGGTTTTCCGCAATCCCACGCGCGAGTGATTTCGAGTCCGAGAACAGATCAGATTTTGGTTCAACTACCTCCAGAACCAAGACACCTTTCTTATACAAGAAATGTTCCCAGAAGTCTGCTCAAGTGTCTGTAGTACGTGGGAATTTTCGTCAATGATAGCAATAGATTCCGCAGTGCATGTTATCATGGTTAGTTTAATGTAGCCTATACGAAGTTGAGTAAACAGACTGTGTTGTGTAGGTTTATATAATCGATTAGTGTACGTGTGGAAATTTTTTTTTCATCAACTAATACTGCAGCCAATCTTTAATCATCGGCAAAATAACTTATTTTCTATCCTAAATTGCTGTCGACTTACTATTAACATTGATCACCGATTCTTTCAGTTAGTTCTGACGCTCTTCACTTTATTATAACATTAACACATTAACACGATCACTTCAAGGACACTTTCGATTTCCGTCGTCTTCAGTAGAACGAGTAGTTTTTTCGTCTTGGGTCTCTTTTAATATCTCCTTTCTAGACGGCTTCAACTTTTGGTTCAAAGTTGTGCAACTGCGCTTAGTGTTTATAAATCTTGTCAGCTGTGCTTTCTAGTTTTTTAAATTCCATAAAAATATCATTAATGTTGAGGAATGAGGGGCGGGAAAAGTATCAACCTCGTTAAAAAACCCGGATTCATCTGGCTCCGGATGGTAGCACCAGTTTAATAGGGTCTAGGGTAATAACAAGTGACAAATGGTTAACGGTTTCGAAGGCGATGGAGGAAAATTCTCAACGGCGGAGAGAGCGGAAGAGTCTAGAAGGTGGGTCTACGAATGAAACCCAGGAGAGGTCTGCAGGCTCGAAGGTGGCAGCCCCACCTCCGCACTTTCCTGCAATCGGGTTGGTAGCCCATTCAGGAAGACTTAAGCATCTTCAATCGTCTAAAAAGGTAGTCGGGTATACCAGGTTAGATAGGAAAAGGAATGAGGACATCCGTCATGAGTTAGCTGTCCCACCAATGAGTGACTTCGTGAGGGAATACAGACAGAAATGGTTTGATCACGCAGAACGTGCAGACCCATCAAGAATACCACACGTAAGTGCAAAATATACGCCTAGGTAGTAGAAGTCTGGGACGGCCGATGAACGGAGGAGAAGAAGGAGAAGAAGCTCTCGACAGGATACGATCTGATCTTGAAGACGACTTACGGACTTCTATTTTCAAATTTATCGGAACGCGAAGTCGTCTCCCGTATTCCACGTACAGTACGTAAGCCTGTATTGCCGCTGTTTTGTAATAGAGTCACGTAATCATAACGCAGTGCCAAGGCCAAACAAAACCTATCGCGTATTGATTGATGTTATTGTTGTACAAGTAGGTGTTATTACTGTATTCAACGTTAGTGGTAATTTTTTCCCAATAAAAACGCTCAGCAAGGGCGACGATGCTATCACGTAGCACTGTGTAACCTTGATCGTTTGATGTTTCTGCCAGCAGTTATCTAGCTCTATCGTCGTCACTATTGTTCTACGCGGTAGCACGTCTCTCTACGTTTCCGTTGTAAACCGTCGACTTCCGCGCACTGCTGGCTCACACCAAGAATGTCAAACTCCCCTGCTTAATTCCTACAAACTTAAAAAATAAAATGAAGAGACACAATCTATAACTGAAATAAAAAATAGCCTCCAACTAATACTAAAACAAAATTACTTTGAATTCAATAGCAAAAGTTATCAACAAGGTCTTGGCAATGGGCTCTCCAATGTCTAGCACAATAGCACAAATTTTCTTACAACACATAGACACCAAAATACATTATATTATAAATTAATTTGATCCAAATGGCATATGCATAAGATATGTAGATGATAGGCTACATGTATCAAATAACAAAAATACAAATGCAGATAAAATATTAAAACAAACCAATAACATACATCGAAAAATACAATTCACAGAATAAAAAGAAAAACATAACAAAATCAACTATTTAGACAAGAAACCATCACAAGAAACAATATCCATCTACAATATGCAATATACAGAAAACCAACTTCCAGTAACATCATTATACTTAACCATTCTGACCACCCACCACAACAGAAAATGGCAGCATTCTATTCACCATTTAACACAATGTACAAAGTACCCCTAAACAAACAAGAAACAGACAAAGTAATAAATATAATATACCAAATTGCTTATGAAAATTGATACAATAAAAATACTGTAAACAAAATAGAAAATAAAATCAAATATAAAATAAAAACTGAACAATTAAGAATTAATCAAAATGAACAACACATAAATAATAACAACAATAAAAAATGGGCCACATTCACATACATAAATGCGTGACACTAATAAAACACATACCACACAAAGGCACCATAATGAACATTTGGGAAAATTTACAAATATACAAACTTAAAACACAAAACAAACTAATACCTGAACAAATACAAATCATTACCCAATTTTTAAAGCACTCAACATCGAAAATACTAATATATACACCACAATTACACACAATAATACCAATTTACAGTGCCAAAGGCCAACAGGAAACCACAACCAACCAACACACAAGTACTTCACAAGATTGAAAATTAGGAAGGCTGAGGATGGTAACACAAAGCGTCCCGAAACATGTTCCAAATAAGATAATACATCTTGAGGTAAAGTCGTTATAAATATTAAATATATCCTTTATACCTAAAACAGGATTTAAAGTTAGTGTAGACTGTAACGTTCATGTACACGTTACATTTATTATAGCCTAAGGGTGACTCACGAAAAAAGGGAGAAACTTTCAGTATGTGTTCTTTCGGAAATACATTTCTGGCCAGGATCGCTTCCACTACAAGCTTCTTCGTTCCAACGTCTCCAAAAACTAGAATCCTGGAGTCGTCAATAAGTCACTTCAGGAGTCTATAGTACTGGATCATAGACGTAACTTGGGAGGGGCAAGGGGGCGCCCCCCCACTGTTCCCAAATTTTGTTTCCAGTTGTAAATAAAAACTAACAAAAATAGTCAAACTGGAGACAGTTTCTATGCTTGTAAGCACTATTTATGAACGACTGTACTGTTTATCAGACGACTAGTTGCCATAAATTTATTATTCTTATTTCTTTCGAAGAAACTTGTACGGGGAATGTTTGACAGATTTGAATGAAATACGTCAAAATAATATTTCTGTTCGAAAAAAAGAAACAAAAGCTAGAGACCTAATTAACTGGAATACAATGGGTGCCTTTTACACAAACAAAGACTTGTTTTGGAACACCATAATGAAATAATAAGCGCAGATGTACTTCTAAGAATTTGCTCTTTTTACTTTCCTCTCTTTGTCACACATATTCTTCTGAGTCATCATCTCTGTGCTCGGATTGTTTACTGGTTGATTCGAGATTATCGCCGTTTTCAGTTCTGCAGAATTTCGCAAACACAACAGGCCAGTGTAAAAGAGAGCGGTATGGTAGGGGTAACAGACTCGGCAGTATGAACAAAGCTGGCTTACTGTGCAAGACGTCGATGACTTTGTTCACGAATCTTAAAAAAGACGGTCGTTTGGAACTGTTATTTATTAATGTTACTGATACAAGTGCGGTCGGTTACTCGGTCGTGTACGTAGTCCGTTAAAGCACACATCGCTTGCCTCTTTCTTAACTCGTGATTGTTTTGGTTTTTTGTGTTCCTAAGTTCTGAGAAATGGGAGATAAGAAACGCAAAGGAGTAACAATGCTTAATTTCTTTGAAAATTGCCTGAATGCAATTTGAAAATTTCTTTGTGTTGCGACTGATTCGGCTTACTGCTACTGCTGCCGAGCATTTTGTGACAGTGAGCCTAAGAGAGAGGATGCATTTACGAAAACTGGGTATAAGAACTGGAAGAACTGAAATTGTTTATGTTTATAGGCCTACAGTATATTTGTTCTAGGTAAACATAACTGGAAGTACAACTTATAAAGAAAGGTTTGTTGATCATTAAAAAATGAAATTGTCCCTCGTTTACTAACTAAGAATTATTACTAAATTTTCTAATTTTGTATGTAATATATTTTATTATATAGATGGTCTCACCACTACACACTTGAATTTATGAAGCTTTACCCTGCCCCCCTCCAAAGTTAGGCCCCAAGTTACGCCTATGGTACTAGATGTTGTAGAGATGGTTCTGAATCCGCTAGGCAATTGAGGAGTGTGCGGGAAGAACGATGAAGGTGCTCAAAACGTGAAACTGAGAAAACGCAAATTTAAACTTTAAAACAAAATAGTTTCAAAACCTTCACAATAACTATAAAAATTTTTTTTTATTTCAAGGTTGTAGGTTCTAGTGTATGCATTTTATAAGTTTTAATAATCAATTTGTTATTATATTAGATAGTTATAAAAAAAAATGTGTATATATGTACCATTATTCTGGGGAAAAACGGTGAATGTATGTGATTTGAGGAAACAACGATGATCGTTATGTCATCGTGTTTCCTTAAAATGCCTATAAGGTGTTGTTATCATAAATAGCGAAAGATTTTAGACAGCTCTATCTAATAAGCAGCAATTTAATTAATGTGTTATTGGTTTAAATATGATTTAAACAAAATTTGGCACAGTTTAGATTTTTGTGCGTTTGCAAAATTTTCTTAAACAAACACGAACTACCCATTGTTTTGAACTTAGAACATTTATTTTACAAAACAATATTATATAAATCATGATATACAATGTTTTACATAAAAAGGTATGAATGTATTAACTATCTTCTTTGACCAATTACTTAGTCTTCGTCTGGAGCATCAGTGTGTGGCAGTTGCCGGTAGAACTCCTTTGCCTCTTCGGATTGTAAAAAAGGTGTCAAATCCTGAAACCAGAGAAGCTGGTTTTTTATTTTTTATAAAAATGAAAAAAACTCGCCCATCAAAACCTTCCTTTTTTTAAGACAGGGTATCTAGTTTACCACAGACACACACACATACACACACGCGCGTGAACAAACACCCAAAGACTTACTAGAACATTTTACAAATATATTTTAAAAACAATATTAAAGTTACCTGTAAATCTTTCCATTTAGCACGTGGAACTGGAATACGTCCTTGGTAAGCTTCATCTGGGTAGAAAAATTCTCCTGGCTCCAGTCCTTGTGAAGATTCTCTTTCAGTAATAACACTTGATTGCCAATGTCCATTGTAAGTAGTGCGAAGAGATATTGTTCTAGGATGTATCTCTTCAATCTTCAGCTCCTTTATTGGCCTTATTGGTACAGGTAGTTTTTTCTTGTAATACCCAACTGTGTTAAAAAATTTGGTCCAGTCTTTAAACATTGATTGTTCACACTCAATCACCATGAATGGACTCGGTTTAGCTCTTGCACCTCTTATGGCTTCATACCAATCTTGTGGCAACTCAGCAGCCTTTCTCTTGGGAATAAGAGCCATATTTCTGTCACATTCCATGTAGGAATGTCCACGTTCGGGGAATGTGACAGTGATGGAATAAAGACGTTTGATTTTATGCACAACATAGTGCAGGTATCTTATAAGCGTGTTGTTCTTGTTCTGTCCTCCACAAGAGTCACAGAATACATACAAGAACTTTACTTCAGGAGACAAAAAGTTTAATATATATTCATGAAGCATGGAAGTAACATCATTTGCACCCTTTTTGGCAACTGTTTGGTCATAACTAAAGAAATATGAATCACCAGTACTTAAAACATGAATATTAAACAATTGAACAGTGAGCTGGCGCTTGTAATATACTACATTTGTTGAAATATTCGGTACTGGTAAATTTTTCTGATAGTCCATTGTAACGGCTTCATGATCTACCTTTTTGGAGCATAACTGGCGACAAGAACGCTTACGCTCATAAAATGTTGCAGCTTTTCTTTGATGAAACTCGAGTTCAGTTTCCAAGGTTTTGAGTTGTTTACCTAACTCTTGTAACTTCTCAGGAGTTGAAGTTTTTGACAACTCAAGACTCAAAATTTGTTTCTTTGCCTTAAATTCATCACACTTATTGCACGTGTCCGAACGTGGGTAACCAAATCCAAAGTTATATTCGCTTTCAAATATTTTTAGAAAACTATGGTAAGATACAGGATTTTCAGGATTTTTTCCGTGTAAAGTTCATGTAGTTTTTTTACATTGAGCTCCTCTGGCAAGTAAATTTTGTCTGATTTTCCTAATGAATAATGTGATTTCCTCCCCCTGAGAGATTGCAGATATTCGTGTATTTTACTTTTTGTATTATCAGTCAATGCATGTGGCCTATTTGAATGTTTTCCTCGTAGGTCAGGTAACACCTTACCATGATGAGCGAGTTGCTCTTGAATTGTTTGAAGTCGCCTACCCGTTATGCCATGTAAGGCTAAAAACGCTTTGTAGCAAACTTGTTGTTCGTGCAAATGATCATTGCGAGTTACTCTTACTTTATATTTATAACAATACGAATGCAGCCTTGAGTCCTCATTTTCGTTTCTTTTGTATCTTTGCTTAACTAGACTGCTCTCAATCAAACCACTCAGATGTAAATTTTGAGTGTCTCTATCAGGAAGATTGTTAAAGTGTGAAATTATTTGCCATCTCTCACATTGGGTAATATTACTAAAACATTTGAGTTTGGAACACTTACAGTTATCTCCTGTTTCATGGGCTTGGGCCCTCATTTTCTTTGATGCATCACTTATGCGTCCGTAACACTTTCTTTTCTTTGAACTCTTTCCTTGCTCAGAAACTACACTCACATCACTCTCCATTTCAATTAATTGTTAAACATAATCACAAAAACACTAAAACAGTAAGAGTTCACTCCCATGAAAAACTAAACAATGCACCAACTCATTATAATAAAATTACAAGCAGCGCTAAAACGTAGGAACAGTCTAGATCGCGTATAGATTTAGAACTAAACAATATTATTGAAGAACAAAGGCAAGAGTAGAGCAAGTATGGACATGAAAACATAGTAGGAAATGGCTGTAGCAGCCATGGGGGGAATTGGTTACTACAGATTCAGCGTTACTCCCGCTAAAGTCGATCACCTTCATCATTCTTTGCGCAAAGCCTATATCTGTTTTATTCATTTTCTCAGGAGTCTTACCGTTATTCCCTAAAACAAATATACTACAAAATAATATTGGATTTAATGCATCAAGTGACACTGTCAGTTGAAAATAGTCAAAAAATTGACCTCATCGTTTTCCCCGCACACTCTTCAATTGTCTACGATGTTAAAAGAAAATGTATAACGTTTAAATAATTTTGCACAACAGATTACAGTGCAAGCCGCCACATGTGATTAGGTAGCTAGTACGTATCTGTGCCTGGTCTAGGTAGCCTGTAGATCAAGTAAAATCACTTATGTTACACTAAATCCGATATAACGTGTCGTAATGCAAGTAACGTACTTTGACGTTGTATAAACTTAACACGGCTTAGAGCAGTGTCGCTCCACCGCTCGGGGTAATCTCCTGGAGAATTGTTATTTTATTTTTTAAAGAATTTTTGTATATACATAAGTGTACAAATCCTCTGTTTGATTATCCTACAAATATTTATAAAAACGAAACTAATACTAATTTCAATTTTCTATTGTATTTATTGTTCATAGCCTAAAGGTACCATACCGGTACATACGATTTGCAATAAAATTTGTATTACTCACATTCTTAAAAACGATCGATTCGGTCACAGACCATCGTCAGGTCATATACAGCACACTTGCGGTCACAATATCTTAAAACAGCCACTATTTACAAAAACGAATATTGATTAATGAACGTGATACGTACGTCGTTGTCCAAAGTTTCCCGAGAACTGATTTTGTTACAGAGTGTTTATGTTTACATTCCGTTCTATCTATTATATCAGCTGATTACTGAATGTTGATTTTCATTTTGCCGCAATATTTCAAATGTGATACGATTTTTGAAGTCCGTCATGATGTTCAATAGATTTTCATGGCCCTCTTCTTTTACATGTTTGTATATTCAGTATTGTTCATATATATTCGATCTTATTTCATCACTGCACATTTTCAATACGGTTAAATGTTGCTGTATTGGACTATATTCACAAGACTGTTGTTTTATGTGTTTACTGTTGTAAAAGAAGAGGGCCATGAAAATCTATTGAACATCATGACGGACTTCAAAAATCGTATCACATTTGAAATATTGAGGCAAAATGAAAATCAACATTCAGTAATCAGCTGATATAATATATAGTACGGAATGTAAACATAAATACTCTGTAACAAAATCGGTTCTCGGGAAACTTTGGACAACGACGTACGTATCACGTTCATTAATCAATGTCTACGAATTCGTTTTTGTAAATAGTGGCTGTTTTACGATATTGTGACCGCAAGTGTGCTGTATATGACCTGACGATGGTGTGTGACTGAATCGATCGTTTTTAAGAATGTGAGTAATAAAACTTTTATTGCAAATCGTATGTATGGTACCTTTAGGCTATGAACAATAAATACAATACAATAGAAAATTGAAATTATAGGTACCATTAGTAAACAATAAGTGTGTGTATATTAAATACATCACATTAGCATTAATGCTAATTATTCGGTGGTACTTGGCGTTTGTACCAACGAAGTAGTTTCGGAGGCCAGGCTGCAAGCTGAAGGCCCGTACGACTTACAAGGAAGATAGTGTGGCCAGCACTACGCTTGAGCCGCCCTGTACTTCCACACGATGAGTCGACATGGGTGCTGAAAAATTTACGTTATTCTTTATGATGCTATATACGCGTTATTAATAGTTCACGTTAGTTAATGTATATAAAAAAGCACAAGTAAATTCGTTGGGGGTACAAATAAATCTCTCGCCCTTAAAAAAAGTCCGTGCTGGGGTCTCAGAAGTGTTGAGGCTTTTCTGAAATATTTTTGAAACTTGTAACAAGGCGCTGACCAGAATAACAAGTGACTAACATATTTATACAATTGATACTGGTAAACCAGAGAGCAACATTTTTAACAGGTGTTCGTTATGGCTGGAAATTGCTGACAATGTTACAAACTGAAAGAACGAAAAAAAAAACAGTTCAAAAGATTCATTTAATGACTGGCTGGCTGACTACATATACAACTAGCTAAGCACTCAAACTCGATGTATGCACACACACAGAGGTCATCAACAGAGGGACACGGCGGAAACGCGCGGGCGTCCCCAACGCTCTGCAAATATTTATTCTCTTGTCTCTACGGCGATAACGACACACACACACACACACACACAGTTACAGTCCAATAACAGCGAGGACAGTAGCAGCAGCTCTCTACATATAGAACACTTTAATGTAACTAACTATAAACACGAGTGCGAGACAGACTATTTTGGACCAGCACGGGCGCGCGGTGAGCACTACCATACGGGTAATAAATTATTATTTAATACGTTTCGGTTGGTTACTATGTTAAACTTATTCCTGGGTAATAGCGCTACACTGTGTGTGTGTACACAAACGTTCGTATAAATAACTGACTGTATTTAATGTGCAAATTGCCTTGCACCAGTAGCGTCCATGTTGACGGACATTATTGTTGTGGGCGTGTACTGAAGTAAGTACGAATAATAAGCCCAATGTACTTCGAAAAATGTTTTAGTTTCTAGATAAAATCAGAAGTTAAATACCTGGGGCTGCATTTGGACGACAAATTAACATGGAAAGCCCACACTCAGGCTAAGAAACAACTCAACTTAAAAGCTAGGCAAATGTACTGGCTCATAGGTAGAAAATCTCAACTATCTCTCGCAAACAAAGTCATCATATATAAAGCTGTGCTCAGACCAATCTGGACTTACGGTATAGAATTGTGGGGCTGCTCTAAACCTTCCAACACAAAGATTCTGCAGTCAGTTCAGTCAAAAATCCTGCGCTGGATAACGAATGCTCCCTGGTTCATCTCTAATTATACTCTTCACAAAGACCTCAACATTCCATACATTTCTGATGTCATCAAGATGCACGCCGCTAAGTACAGGAACCGCAACATAGGACACAGCAATAACCTGATCAACGAGCTCCTCAATCCATCACTGGATGTAAGAAGGCTGAAGAGACAGTGGCCAGATGACCTGACCCGGTGAACGTGGTAGTCATCGCTGGATGGTTCCCACCTCAAGTGACGACTTGTACATCACTTTTACTTATTACTCTGTGAAAAAAGTAGATTGAAAAAAAAATTCCTAGCTAAAGTGGCACGAAATGCATGAATGCTTGGATCTGCCGGCGGCAACAGTACTGGAAATAAGAGACAATAATATTAGGCCTAATTATGTCACAGAATAAATACTTTAGTTATTGAATAATTTGAAACCCGAACAATATTAGTAGGGAAACTTGAAGAAAATCGTAGCATTGCTTTCGAACTGCTGGGCGCTTGCACCGTCTTGTGTTGCCTGCTCAGACATCGGCAATGTTTTACTGCGTACGGTCATTGACCTCATACTAGTTTAATTAAGAAAGTTGTGTTAGTGGTTATAATCACAAACAGAATTATCACTGTTGCACACCACTATAGAAAAATTATTCCGATCTGACGATGAGCTGAGAAGCTTGAAAGCGCTAATTGGAATAATTTTTCTATAGTGGTGTGCAACAGTGATAATTCTGCTCGTAGTAGTTGTCACTTTACAAAATGTGGAGAGGGACATATCCGTCCACCCAATGTGTTGCCGCTGTATAAACCGGCAAAACGCTCAGTTACGAGCTATGTTGGTTTTCGGAACTGGCGTGCAGCAGTTACTACGTACCTATTTGTGTTTTGTTCGTTTAGTCGTGTGTTTCTCTGTTTGTCTTTATTATTTCTCATCCTATTACTTGTGTTCTGATGTATTCTGTGTAAGTATAGTAAGAGTCGGATCCCGTTGAACCACGACTCTCTTCTTCTCCCAGTGAATTATAGAAAATGCTCTAAAAAGAACACTTGGTATTAGAAAAAATTCGAATCAAATTTTATATTACGTTTTAGGCCTACCACAACCGGCAACAGGTGTTATGTACCCACGCCACGCCACTGCCTTGCACCATCAACGACTCAAATGTTTTCCAGTGAAACTGCACTGCCCTCTCTCCCACGTATCGCCACTGGCACCGCACTTACCTACAGTGATACACAATACACTGCGACTTCATCGATACAGCTACTCGATACGAAACGCCCCCGCTTTGCCTTTTATGTGAATGAGGAAGTCAGGACAACTGATAGCAGCACACAATGTGGCAATTGGCAGACGTCCTGAATGTTTAGATACAAAATATTAACGCCCGTCACAGGACAGAATAAATATTGAAACGTCCAATAAAGATCCAGTTATTGGACCCAAAGGCACAAAAAGAATTGGCAGAGCGAAAAGAAGGTATGTCGCAACGGGCAAAATGTTTTAATGCTTGTGGGGAAAGAAGATTTATATATACTTCACATCTATTATGATTATTAGATTTTCGAGGCTGTGCTAACGATATGTCTTGTTTTCAAGTTGACTTGCGTACTTAATTTTACTAATCTATATAGACCTATATAAAAGCGAAATACCACTCACTTATCCATACACTCACTCATCACGAAATCTCCATAACTATAAAGCCTACAAACTTGAAAATCGGCACGTATGTTCCTCTTGGCTTCTAGGTGCTCGCTAAGAAAGGGTTTTGAAAACTTTAACGCGTAACCGCGAAAAACGGCTAAAAACCGTGACACCGATAATCCACTTTTTTTCAACTGTACGCTTCCTGGAAGTCTAATGTTTATTTTTTTACTTTGCTTTAGGCTTTTGGGGAGTTACTAAACAGTATTTTTTCATCTAACCTATAACCACGAGGAGGCGCGAAAATAATCGCGACACAGTTCAACCTGTCCCTCTATTCCTTGCTATGTGGCGTTGAGGATTCATTTTGAGTTCTACGTTCGGCACATATATTCCTCTTGGCTTCTGGGTGCTCACTAAGAAGAAAAAACGCGAAAACCGCAACACTGGTAATGCCGCTTTTTCGTTGTATCCTTCCTGCAGTACTTTTTTTCACCACCTTCACGAGAGCAAGTAGCCGTTGTCGCCAACCGTGAACACCTGAGGGAACTGTCTTATGATACCGTTCAGCTGTCCGAAAGAGTTGCTGTGAATGTTCCAAAATTAAATCAAGAACAGAGGAAAGCCTACGATGAAATCATGCATATGATTGCTTCTGGCTCTGGGTAGTTGTTCTTTCTTGACGCTCCTGGTGGCACTGGCAAAACATTCTTGATCAATCTGTTGCTAGCCACAATTAGGGGCAAAAGGATCATCGCCGTTGCCGTTGCTTCCTCAGGTATTTCAGCTACCTTGATCGACGGAGCCAGGACGGCTCACTCTGCCTTCAAGTTATCTCTCGACCTGAATCATTCTGAGTATGCACTTTGTAACATCTCTAAGCAGAGTGACATGGCTCAGGTGCTTCGAGAAGCCAAAGGTATTGTGTGGGATGAGTGCACCATGGCCGACAAGGGAGGTATTGAGGCTCTGAACAGGACGCCCAGGACATTAGGGACCGCAACCGTCTTATGGGTGGAGTTACGATGTTTCTGGGTGGTGATTTCTGACAGACCTTGCCTGTTACGCCACGGGGGACACGTGCATATGAAGTCAAGGCCTGTCTCAAGTCATCCCTTTTATGGCCTAATGTCAAAGTCCTGTCCTTGAGAGTTAACATGCGTGTCCACCTCCAACGTGACTTGAGGGCAGAAGAGTTTCCTAACTTATTGCTTGATATTGGTGATGCCAAGATTTTCAAAGATGAGGGAAGAATAAATATTCCCGGTAACCTCTGCGATGTTGTGGGAGATCTGATCAGCTTCAGTGACAGAATATACCCCAACATTCATCAGGCTAGAGTGGATTCCACCACTTCATGGCTTAGGGAAAGAGCCATACTCACTCCAACAAACGACTCACCAACAGCATCAACAACTTTCTGTTGGAAAAGCTGCCGACTGAGCATATGAGGTATGAGTCTGTGGTGGAGGTCGAGGATGCTGCACATTACCCTGTGGAATTCTTGCATACTCTTGACCCACGAGGAGTACCACCTCACGTCCTCTACCTCAAGGTTGGCACTCCAATCATGCTATTGCGCAATCTAACCCTCCGAAACTATGCAACGACACCAGGCTTCTGCACAAACATGTCATCGAAGCCACGATTTTCACAGGCGTCGGTAAGGGAGAAACCATCAACATCATTCCTCTGATCCCATCAGGTTTCAGTTCAAACGTCTGCAGTTTCCTGTTAAGGTGTGCTACGCCATTACCATCAATAAGGCACAGGGGCAGAGTTTGACAGTGGCTGGTGTGGATCTGAGGAGTGACTGTTTCTCACATGGCCAGTTGTACGTGGTGTTCTCCAGAGTTAGTCCACCTGACATCCTGGTCATCCTCCGGCCAGAGAGCAAAACCAGGAATGTTGTTTACAGGGAGGTCCTGAGCACTTAATCTGAGGGAGCAACTGAAAGTATATGCTAAGCAAGTTAATTAGCCTGGCTACATAGACCAAAAAACCAGGGGGATCAAAGGGCTTAGCCCATCTATTTTATTGTTGTTAGACTTACAATAAACGACTGTCTTAATCACTAGCAGAATCTTAGCTTACCCTCTCTAACTAAATAATAGAGCGTAATTTTTAGTAACTCATTAATTGTCAAGCTTTAATAGTTGATTGATCAAGCTTGATCAAATTGATCATCTTCAAGCTTGACATCTTCAAATTGATCGAGCTTAAATAGCTTAAATAGTTTCTCTTAGTTTCAAAATACCGGTATCTAAACTTCACATATAACCTATTTCTATTTTTTGATTTTACATTCTGTTTTATTCTGATAATCACCGTACCGAAGCACGTGTATCCAGCTAGTATTTCATAAAAGGGTTTTCTGCAGCGTTTAGGTAGATTCGTCTCTACCATCTTTAGACCGACTCTTCCTTCATGACACGGATTGACGATTTTTAAAGTGAAACGTCTTCTTTAAAATGTTTGTGTGTCACGAAACTTGAACTGGAATTTCGTTAGTGACGAATACGTGATGCACGATGCAATTTAACTTAAGTAGTAAAAGCCAAATGACAAACGTTTTACTTAGCTAATAAGTAGAAACATTCAAGAAAGAAATAAAATGAATAAATATTAACGGATTTAAAAACATCATCTGAAAATCAACGCATATATACTGTACGCGCACCAGCTGTGCTACCGAGACGCCTGAAGGTAGGGAGGGTCTACTGAATGATAGTGCGTACGGTGTTGGTGGGGTACTACTCGTTCTGCAAACATTGTTCAGTCACCTTTATTTGTGATTTAGTGTGCGTATTAGACTGAGCGTTCATACATTATATGTCAGTGTCATTTACAAAAAAGTTTGTTAAAGTGCGTTTTCTTATTCGCTACAAGAGATACAGTGCGAGAAGTCACACCGAAACTATGATAAACGCATTTGAAATGTGTAGTACAGTATTACAGTGATGCGTGCAGTGTAATGGCACACGACACCACATTCCTTGCTCGGTAGTAAAGGTGCTGCTGCGACAGTACTTACACTGTATGTAATTCAGAAAAGCTTCAACCGTCTAATCTTCCTTCAAAAACTATTGTTTGTAGTCTATTCCGTACGATGATGATGGAATTGGAAAACATGGTGTACTGAAAAGATTGATGGAGGACAGTAGTTTCTGGCTGTCTCAATGACAAGATAGGGGAAGAGCATTACAGGCGCGGAAAACGCCGTGAAAAAATGTTTTAGAATCAATTTCATACGTCTTGAGCGGTTTTGTAGAAAGAGTATTTTGTCAAACAAATCTTAAAACTTTTAAATGGGACACATATAAAATGGGATTAGCTGAAAAAAAGTCCTGGTCGCTCATTCAATTCAATTTCGAATTGCCCTGTAACGAATTTTATCAACACATGTAAACAGTTAATGTTAATGAGACTCTGGCAGAGCTTAATCGTCTGCACAGCACAACTGAGAAAATTATAAAACGCTTTAATAATACATTATAAAAACAACTTTTATCATCATAATATTAATTAAATTTAATTAAAAATATTCTGTATATTGTATGCTTTAGTTAATTTTTTTATGGCGTCTGTTACATTGAAATATATCATCTCGTGTCCTGATTTCTTAAAAAGTTGCGTAGTTTTTTGGCTTTGCGAATCTTAAAATATTTTAAAAATTGATTGAAAATCTGGAAACGCTTGTGCTCACAATAACGAATGACTATAAACAACCGTAAAGATTTCTGAGAACAACTTAATAAGGTTGATTCACAAGATACCAACGATTGGTCGAATGGACATAGAAGAAGAAGAAGAAGAAGAAGAAGGAGGAGGAGGAGGAGGAGGAGGAGGAGGAGGAGGAGGAGGAGGAGGAGGAGGAGGAGGAGGAGGAGGAGGAGGAGGAGGAGGAGGAGAAGAACTTATAATTCACGTTGCACAAGCACACTAGAATTTATAGCATTATAAGAACAATGTCAATGAGCCGCCAATTCCAAGAAAAAATCACATTTATTTAAGTTACACACTGGTAATTCTGAACGAATCGAATCCTGCATGAACGTCTGTTTGTGAGTAATTTGATCTGTTACACTGACGTATGATCTGCTCATCCTTAGTTTGCTTGGTTAACCTGAGTGGTTACGTAACTACTGTCAATGTTATAAACATACGAATTTATTAGTTATTTTATTGTCCACACACGAAACTTAACGGTAGCGAACGGTACTACATTGTATAACAATTCAAAGGCCAGAGTCACTTGTAGCGATAAAGATCACATCTAAGAGGCTAGGCAATTAGTAAAGGCGGGAATGCGTGAAATTACAGCAGATAAGTGCCTTCATTGTGCTGTGCTGTCCAGCAGGTTTTAGAAGAAGACAACCGAGTTGCCTTGACAAAGCTACGGATGACTTACCTGATACGTTAATCCCGAACACTTGCGATTGCGTGATTACCCACAAGGAACTGAACTTTTTATCTAATACTGTCAAAAAAAAAAACTAATGTCAGAAGTACACTGATCATCACCAACGTACTTACCACTTTTTTGTGTGTATAAAACAAAGATTTTTTATTGTTATGACTTCATATGTTTTTTGTTAAACTTCCTTACAGAGCCTTCAATTCTTAACGGATCACAATAATTTATGTCCAGTAATTTATGCCCAAAAAATCCTATAGTCAAGAAAAACTAATCTCTAAATAAGAACAATTCTCGTAAAAGACTTCTGTGTGGACGATAAGCTCTGTTACAGTATTCAACAGCCGGGCCAATGGGAAAGACACCCTGAGCAATTGGAGCCTTAGGGTATACGTGCATAGCGCGGGATACTAGCATAGAATACTCACACAGATTACAGTCAGTGTGAAAACAAACTCACGTATTTATATGGCACCGTGCATAGCGAAGCAGATCGCAAATCGCATACCAGAGAATATCATCGCTGATCCTCTTCGAAAAGCAAACAAGTTTGTTTTTTTACATCGCACATGGAATACTTCTGAGCTCTGATTGGTTGCTTCAAGACATTTCCCGCACTGCAGCCACACGCAACTCTATCCAATGTACAATTCCCGGTTAAGTGTAAACAGTTCGGTCTCTAATCTGCTGTAAAATGTGCTTACGGCGGCACGCACAGAACTCGACACTGTTCTCATGTATCAGACATTATTTCATCCTCGGTATGCACACCTCTCAGACATGTGTGATCATCTATGCGAAGCGCCTATGCTAGTATTCCGCACTATCCACGTACCCTTATGAAGTGCTGTGCCGCGGCAGAATGTAGAGAAGCTTCATGGAAAAACAATGCGGACCACGATGAATTGTTTAAGACGACGCATGAGATAAAATATCGTGGAGAAGAAGCCGCGTTACAAGAAAACGATGATTGCCGTGACACTTCATTAGGAACAACAGACATCATCGCACGTATTAGAGGGGAAACGGTTACGAGGAAAAATGCCAAGAAAGAAATTCTTGATCTAGTGGCTGCAGAACTGAGGCTAGGAAAAAAACTGACATTTCAAGCGGAGGGTGATTAGCAGGACTATCTGATGATGCCTACCAGTGCCCATTCACTATACAAGCGGAACCCATATTGAGATTGCCAAGATCTTTACTGATTTTATTAAAATAGATAAACGGTTATAGGACGGAATCAAAAAACAAATAGGCCTATATGACAATCGTTAAAAACTGGAAATAGAAGGGCATGTCATGTAACATGTGATGTCATTTACCTATCTGGACACACACACACACGCACACACACACACACACACACACACACACACAACCTAGAGACAGAAATCTTATTTAGGTAGGGCAATGACTACACCGACTCTCTGGCCACTTAAGTGACGTATTTTGGAAAAACTAGAACACGCTAGTAGAGGACAATGTGAAATACTGTATAGGCCTCCAGATGCGTAGTACGACAAACATAATGTCTGATAGTAGGGGGGGTGAAACATCAAAAACAGAACAGCTAATAAGAACAACGGAGATGTTTACACTGACAGCAATTACTGGGTCGTACCTGCCTGACCGACCGACAGAGTACCTCTACTCGAAACAATGTGGTATGGAAGACTTAAATAAAGTATTCACGGATGGAAAACAGCAAGAAAGCTATACGGTGTATAGAAGATTAACCAGGAAGATATACTAGGGTTGCCAACTTTTTTTGACGAAAATAACGTAACTTGTCTGTTGGAAGAGGAATAAAAAAGTATTTGTAAGAAAAAAAGTAATAAAATTTAAGTTTTTATTGCCTTAAATACATATTTTTTTGGGGTTTTTACCACAAGCTAACAATTTTTGGTTATCTTTGAGAGTTTGATAGCTAGTATTACAATCTAAATCTAGATTTAAATAAATAAATAACTCACTTTTTATTAAATTTATGGACGCTCTGTTTCTCTCTTCTCGCCACTTTACATTTCAAACAAACACACAAGGATCACAACAACGTATAAATAATGATCTAGAAAGGAAACCGATATGGACTGCCATCTGCCCTTTCGTTCAATAATAAATAATCATTGTTAATCGTGTGTGTTCCGTTCTGTTTTATCTTAGGCATCGACAAATCGTTCGGAAATTACGTATGAGAGTGTTTCGTTTCGTGCATTACAGTAAAGACTCAAAATAAAGTATTTTCGCATACTTTATTTTTATGCAAAAGTATAAAGTATATTCACCAAAAATAAAGTAGGATACTTTATTATAAAGTATGGTTGGCAACCCTATATCCACCCACAGTAAGGTTTCCACAATGTCGGAGTATCGATAACGTCGGCCGCAAGGGGACACGTACACGCGCATGCGCCAAAACTGTGCACTCGATACCCACAGCCAAGGTGTTTCACACACCTATTTGTGTTTCCCGCTGATTTATTTTTACACGTTATTTATAATACCTCGTCGTACCAACGTTTCCCTGGTGTACATTAAATACGTAGAGTTTTTTAACCATGAAGATTTTCGGAGCGTTAGATCCGTGTAAAGTTTGTTGTACTTAATGGCTCGGACGCGTTATCAGGCACGGTACAGAATCCTCCCTCACCCATCCCGAGTTTCCCACAGGAGTTTAGCCCACACGGGATAACGAATTCCTGTAAGCGATACATTTTTTGGAATAAAAAATAACAATAAATTGGTCTTGCGTCAAGCGTATTCGATAATGTATTAAAAGGTGTCGTGATGCAATTTTGTTAAATGTGTCGGAATATAGTTATGCGCTAAATATGGTTTCCCGGAAATCCGATAATCACTTAACGCAGGCCTATTTTTAAGCCAATTGTGTATGGAAAAATAAGGTTTATAAACAAGCATATGGAACATCTCGTCTGTCCCGAGGAAAACGGGAAGTCCCCCCCCCCCCGAGAAGCAGCTCCTAGTTACGAAACTGTTGTGCATATGATAAAAACCGAAAACGGTTGAGGGGTGTGTTTGGGTACATGTATTTCATGTATAAAAAATATGAATTTTTGCACCCGCAGGACAAGTCCCTAATCGCCCAAGCATCGCAATAATCTCTCCGCGAACTTCTGTGACGGATATTATGTGGACGAAATAGGTTTACTGTTACTGGGCCTATTTGAATTTGCGCGATTGCAGAAACGAGTGACTCCAATTGCGATGTACTTTTTATAAACTTTATAACAGAATACGTTAATACAAACATAAATACTAAGATGAATACGCTTACCGTCCGATAGGTACTGTAGTAGAAACGTGGGAAGGGCGAGGATTAGATGATGAAGCCAGGAACGGGAAGAAGAAGAAAAGGAGGAGGAGAACTGATTAGACTTCATGCCAAGAGAAAGATTTTAATTTTTTAGGACGAATCTGCTTGTACCTGACGTGGTCCACGTTTGTACGTTATCACAAAGCTGGTTACGTATTAGTGTAATGCTGTCACTTTACAATGATTTTTATATATAATTCACCGGCTCTAATTACGATCCTCTATATGTACAAGCTTCTGGATTTAACAATCTGCGGCCCGATCCACGATAATGTCCTACTTAAAGCGTTTATCAACCTGAGAAAGAATTTTATCGAATTTCTTTTTGAATATCGTACTCGAATCGGCCACAGGGGATTGTATGCACATGTTCCTGTGGTGTATGTATGTGTGTGTGTGTTTACAGTCTATCTCGCAGGTATGTGAGACCTATACAGTTAAACGCTGGCTGAGTAGAGAGAGATTTACTAGGTACGAATACTTCTCGCTGGTTTCCTACTCCCTCCGAGGTGAGAGTGACCGTGTAAGTCAGACTATATTTTGTCCGCGACGGGAGTCAAACCCAAGCAGCGAGGTTTAGGTGAGCCAGGACTATAGATTACACAATGACCACTCTTTCCTTAAACTACACGAAAACTGACTTTCGAGTTTGAAATATATATTTATTTTCAAAACTCTAGGTCATCACTGGCCAACATGCGATCTTCGTGAAGAATACGCACATTAATTTACAGTTATATCGCTATTTTCAAGCTATATTTACATGTATACGTAACATGGGAAGCTTGCCACAAGCGACAGGTTAATAGTCTATATGGTACTATTTCAGTTCTCACAGAAAGCCGGAGCAGTTTTGTTTCTCAGTTTCAGAAATACAGTTAGGTTATTTACAAATGTATACAGACTCTCAATAATGGATACCAGAACACAGGTCAGAGCTACGCGTATTGGGGGGGGGAAGAGAGAGAGAGAGAGAGAGAGAGAGAGAGAGAGAGAGAGAGAGAGAGAGAGAGAGAGAGAGAGAGAGAGAGAGAGAGAGAGATTGTATTCCACAAAGCTGTTATCATCTCGTTTCTATTAACAAGTAACAAACAAACAGAGCAATACAAAGAGAAATCATTTCCACGATATGCTTTGATGTTACACGGAACTGTGACGTAATGGGTTCGATTCAAATAACCGCCGACCTTTGATCTCGACTATATACGCTGTAAATAATAATAAACCTAGCAACTATTATTTATTGCAACGGAAGTAGTTACGGGAACGAGAAGAGATTTAATTACAGAACACTGACATTCTTTGTTTTTAAAGCAGCTGTATAAGGAAAGAAACAGCTGGCGTACAAAGTAGCAGCCATGTCAATAGTGACAACGGTGATGCTACACTCTCAGTCATTGTAATTTGTATGAGTTAAAAATGCGTGTTATCTTTTTGAAAGTAAAGACCGGAAACATAAATCTCTTGCGAATATCACTGTGAAGATGGAGAAGATCTTGCATTGAGTGTGCGGGTTGTCTTTGCACCCGTGGCTTGATTGCAGCATCTGGAGCGTGTCCAATGGCTGCCAGTAGTTACACGTAGTGCTGCTACTATTCGACAGGTAGCCTAATACTGGTAAAGGAAACCGCCAACCAGTTAACTGAGAAGGCGGGGGAGTAAAAACTTTTGAATTTAAAGCACTGCCGCTGGTACCGATTCGAGCAACAGATGTTGCCCGTCTCAAGTCCAGTCAGCAGACGCCCTGAGGCGTCGGTCGCTCCGCGCGAGGCGGAGAGCCTCCGTGCCTGCGATCGATGACAGCGACAAGCAGCCGACTCAGCGTGCTAGGAAGTGGTCAGGAAGGAGAGAAGGACAGTTTCTAAAAAGTAATTTACTGCACTGTCTTTACAGTCCAATAAAGATGGGTCAGGAGACGCCTAGTTACTACGGTCCAGGACTCGATCCTCACGCAATATCATAATAAACTCTAGTGCGTTAATCAGTTCTCAGGAGGTAGACTCAGCCTGTGGAAGTAATACCTAGGATAACATCTGGGGGGGGGGACAAGGGGGTGGATCAAGCGTAGTTCTTGCCACATTACCTTTCTTGTATACTGCACATTGTACGGCTCAGGCTGATAAAGAAGTTCAAATTTGTTTGCTTTAAGGACTAAAATGTTATGTAGATGACTGACTACAACAATTGAGGAGTTGCATACAATAAGGGCCTCTGGAAGGTTAGGTCCTTTTTTTGCGTTCATTTTATTACAGTTTATTAAATTTTCCATTCCTTAATTAGTATACCTACGAAAATTCGATGTCAATATTGCATCACCAGAGTTCAGGACAGGCAACAATGTGATTGCAGTTCTCGGTAAGCTAAACCTCGGGCACATCCACTTTCAAAATTCACTCATATCACAGATTCATGTAACACAAATTCCCGAGCAGTTTTGGCATCTACTACATACAAGGTTTCTCATCATCCTTTAAAATATGAAAAAAAAACAATGTCTTTCTGATATTTTACCATTATCACCACGTGGAACTGCTGGCATTAAACCAGCAAAAGAAAAAAATATTCGAAGTTTGTTTCACTTGCTGGGCGAGTCTTCTCAGAAGTAATATGAGCACGCGTTCATTATATTATTAAATTCTTGCAAAGCTTCCACAGTTACAAAATATTCATACAGAAGATAATGAGAAAAGTGACAACACAAAAGAAAATGATGTTGCGTGGAAATACAAATAAGGACTTTGTGCGGAAACTGTTTTTAACTTAAAACTTGTGTTTTATAAGTTAAACATGTTTTATGTGATATTATTTTTCCCTATGTTTATTTAACCTTTTTATGAAGCTATGAAAGCAATTTACAGGAAATTTATATGACAAATATTTTAACTTCACTGAAGGCAAAAAGGACCTAACGATTTTATTTTTTTTTTTTACATTCTTGATCTAACCTAAATACGCGTACAATAGAATCCGCAATACTTAAAATAACGTGCTCGCTGTATGAAAATGGTGTACATCACGTCATATGTCTGTACTAGCAAAATACCCGTGCTTCGCTACGGAGTTTCACGTTTTACGTAATTGTACAATTATTGCTCGCTTAATAGTATAGGATTAGATAGATTGTACAAATTCTCAACTCTTAGTTTGTTTATTTACATTCATAGCAACAGCTATTTATTATTTATTTCGAGAAAATCGTTAGAGCAGTTTCCGAGAAAAAAAGGACATACATTTATTAATTAATTGAACTTCGAAATTTTCTCGACTATAAGAACCTGCAAACAACGAAGTTTTTTCAATTTAAAACAATGATTAAAAACTCAGGACTAAATGTATTCGGGGTTTCCAGTAAACTGAGATGTCAACCACTTCATTTACCAAGTATGCAATTCCCGCGATAAATTTCAGTATTTGGTTTTTTGCCCCTTAGGAGTGAAAGTTTTTAAAACCGTTTCTTAGTGTGCACGTAAGACCTATGATGAAGCTATGTTCAAAGTTTCATTGATATCCATTCAGTGGTTTCAGAGATATCGTGATCAGTGAGTCAGTCAGTGGTATTTGGCTTATATAGATATCTACTATATATATCTAGCCGATTTACCCAGCGTTGCTCGGGTTCATAATTTATTCATAGGCTCATAGGCACCTATTCTTGTTCTAACGTTATATTACTTGTATATTGTATAATCTTCCTTATATTGTTACGTTCGCATTCTCACTGGAGGAATACTCTGTAGCGCACCTGTTTAAGAACATGTCATAAACTGTATTCTTATATCTGGAGAAGAATTCTGTTGCGCGTGATGTTCCTGCTCGATTTCTAACGCTGGGAGAGGGCGAACAGCTAAATTAGTTTTCAATAAAATGTCTACAGTACTTGCACGCGCTGCGTATTTAACTGTCGTTTTATAATTCATTGTGTTAATGTTGAAATAAGGCATTTGTTAAATTAGTGTCTCCTAAACTTATTCTAACAATACAATACCTCTATAGATTTCAGCTTATCAATTTTTAAATTCAAACTGAAGCAAGTGCATTTATATTGTCTGAACACTATGATCTGAATACATTCGCTATAAAAACTTTGTTATACTCGCTCATAACTTACTTCGATTTTAACTTATCCACTTTTAAATTCAAACTGAAACAACTCTGAATTCACACACTATTAAGAAGTTTCTTAAGATGCATACACCACCTTTGATATCATAACCTATATCTTTATTTATAAGAACCGTGGACTCTCCCGCCATCTTTCGCGGGATCCGACCTAAGACTCCCCGGGTTCCGTGGATGAACTCCGGGGAAGGCCCGTCGGACGACTCCCGCGCTATTTCCTACGCGGGAGACTTCCACGGATGCTATGGTAACCAGAATCTATTCTATTGGGTTGCCATAGTAACCAGACCTAATAGTTTTTTAAGACCCAAAGGACCCCCCAGAGGATCGTATCGAAAAAAACACCTGTCCTGTGTTGGTTCTCCCGTTGCATAAAATATTTGTGCCAAGTTTGGTTGAAATCGGTCCAGTGGTTTAGAAGGAGATGTTGAAGACCCCAAAGGACCCCCCAAAGGATCGTATCGAAAAAACACTTGTCCTATGTTGGTTCTCCCGTTGCGTAAAATATTTGTGCCAAGTTTGGTTGAAATCGGTCCAGTGGTTTAGGAGGTGATGTGGAAGACCCCAAAGGACCCCATCGAAAAAACACCTATCCTATGTTGGTTCTCCCGTCGCGTAAAATATTTGTACCAAGTTTGGTTGAAATCGGTCCAGTGGTTTAGGAGGCGATGTGGAACATACATACATAGATACATACATACAATGGGGGGGGGGGTTGCCCCTTAGGAGTGAAAGTTCTTAAAACCGTTTCTTAGTGAGCACCTAAGACCTATGATGAAGCTATGTTCAAAGTTTCATTGATATCCATTCAGTGGTTTCAGAGATATCGTGATCAGTGAGTCAGTCAGTGGTATTTGGCTTATATAGATATAGATTACAGTAGTTAAAAAACTGAAACTCATCTCTGAGTATCTTTTTGTCAGTTAGGACATTAGTTGGACCCAACTCCTCAATTCTCGTCACTGCTTCTCTCATCGAAATTTAATTGCTTCGGTATATAACTTACATGACCTCCACTGATAAAACCAAGATTATATCGTTCCACGGTGTGTAGATTTAATGACAGTCCAGTTGAACAAGTGTTTCATTTTAATTATCTGACAGGGATATCAATAACAAACTACATCTAAGTTCCAAGGCACAGCAGGTAGAAGTTTAAAAGAGAAAGGCCTGGAAACATATCTGATATTTTATAAAGTAATGGCTGTCCAATTGTTATTGTATGGGAACGATCCTGGGTGTTGAATGAGGAAGATGTTATCACACAGAAGCCATGGAAGTCAAATTCCTTAGATGAGCGAAAAGGTATACGAGAATGAATAGAATTACGAACGAGCAGATTTTATAAATTATTTGAAAATTGTTTTCAGTTTATGAAGGAATTAACTGAATTGAGGGAAAGTGGAGAAGGCATCTTAAACACACGGTGGAAAACAACAGAACTCCAAAAATGGTCTACAACTATAAATCTTATGGGGAGAATATCTGTCGGTAATCCTAGGAAGCGCTGAGAGTAAGGAACTCTACTAGGTTTTTAATGGTGATGGTGATATTATAAACAGTTTTGGCAGTAGTAGTTCTCGGAGGGAATTATCATCACTCGGAACTTTATCTAAACAATCACAGAAGATAATCTGCAACATATATACAAATATCTTCTTCTTCTTCTCCACTTCCAAGGATTAGGTTATATAAATCTTTTCCGATATCCATCTCATCCTCGGACGACCAACGTCTCTTCTACCAACTAATGGCTTTATAGTTCCGTACCGCTTTCGGCAATCGATCCTCTGTCATCCTTTGCAGATGATCCCACCATTGTCTTCTGTAAATGGAAATAATTTCATTTATGTCCTTTACTTCGAGTTTTGCTCTGATATATTTGTTCCTTATTCTATCCTGCAATTTACAATCTAAAGTATTTCGAAGAAACTGCATTTCAGCACTCTGAATCTTGCCGCTTTCCTTTTTTATTTGTCATGACCCACGCCTCGCTCGCATAAATCAACGTGGGTGTTGCAATTGTCTTATAAAATTTAATCCTTGTGCTGTGTCTTGTTTTATTTCTGAAGTTTCTATGATTTGTACGCCACAAGAGTTCCTAAATTTATTCATCTTGTCTCTTACATCATCAGATTCATAACTTACTGCACAGCCGAGATATCTGAAACGGCTCACTTGTTCTAAAGTGCTGTTGTTTATAACTATCTTAGTCCTCACTGGATATTTACCTTCAAAGGGCATGGTTTTGGTCTTTCTTACTGAACTTGTACATCGAAATTGTTTTCTTAATTTTAATTTGAAATAAAAAAAGACTAGTTTAACGTGCTGACGAGAAATTAAAAAAAATAAATAAATAAAACTGGTTCTTTGTTTACATAATAGCCGTGACGTGCACAAGACGAACACAACCTCTAATTACCAGCAACTTTAATTTTTCTTCCAGTCTTTGTTTTTTATTATTAATTAATCGTGGCATAATTAATTATATAACAGGGTCAGTGAAAGTGACCAAAAGTCATCAGTCACGCAATCAACTGTACACAACGGCAACTTTTAAAGGCCTACAAGTTGCTGAATATTAATTAAAGCCGTTAGAGAAAACAACACAATCTAGTTCGCGTTTACGATGGCAACAAAAACATATTGCGGCAACAGGTTATCCACAGGGTCACTGAAGTCATATCGATTTCTCACCAATCTGCGCTAACCGGATAATTGTGTTGAAACTATAAATATGTCATCACAGAATCAACGTTTAAGTTAGATCTACCTCTGAAGGTCTGCTTCGAACGTATGTAATTTACCCTATCAAAAACAATTATATCAACCAAACGTATTGCATCGTGCCTGTTTTTTGACGACGTTGGACATCAGCTGGTTTGAACTAAATGAAAGGGTATTGGCTTTCTTGTCCTCGATCAGCTTTTGTAATACCATTTCTTTCAATGATACAATCTGTGTTGATCCGAAAGACTACACATGCCTTCAGTTCTCAAAAAATTTCGAAGACCAAGATTGTTACGTATAAGTGAGATCTACAAAGAAAAAATGTTCTTACTTCCTTCTAGCACTCTCAGTCCCGTGGACATTTCTGAAGTCACCATGTTGAATCGCACTGTTTCAAAATCCGCTTATTCTAGTTATCCGTTCGAAAAACCTTTGTATACTATATCTAGATTTAGTTGGGATGTGGAAGAGTACTTGTTTTGTTTGTTACTGAAAATTGCATAACTGCCACATAATACGATAATTGTTTTATATTATTAATAACGTATTTACGTATTAACGTTAACGCATGGGCGTAACTTGGGGCGTAACTTTGGGGGGGGGGTAAAGCTTCATAAATTCAAGTGTGTAGTGAGACCATCTATATAATAAAATATATTATATAGAAAATTATAAAGTTTAGTAATAATTCTTAGTTAGTAGGCCTAAACGAGGGACAATTTCATTTTTTAATGACCAACAAACCTTTCTTCATAAGTTGTACTTCCAGTTAAGTTTACCTAGAACAAATATACTGTAGGCCTTTAAACATAAAACAATTTCAGTTCTTCCAATTCTTATACGCAGTTTTCGTAAACGCATCCTCTCCCTTAGGCACACTGTCACAAAATTCTCGGCAGTAGTAGCAGTAAGTCGAATCAGTCACAACACAAAGACATTTTCAAATTGCCAGTCGGGCAATTTTCAAAGAAATTAAGCAGTGTTACTCGTTTGCGTTTCTTTGCATTTCTCACAACTTAGGAACACAAAAAACCAAAAAAATCACAACAATAACGAATTAAGAAAGAGACAAGCGATGAGTAGGCCTACTTTAACGGACTACGTACACGACCGAGTAACCGACCGCACTTGTATACTGATAACAAATAACAGTTCCAAACGACCGTCTTTTGAAGATTCGTGAACAAAGCCATCGACGTCTTGAAACAAGTCTTTGTTTGTGAAAAAACAGGCACTGTATTCCAGTTAATTAGGTATCTAGCGTTTGTTTTTTTTTCGAACAGAAATATTATTTTGACGTATATAATTCAAATCTGACAAACATTCCCCTTACAAGTTTCTTCGAAAGAAATACGAATAATAAATTTATGGCAGCTAGTCGTCTGATAACAGTACTGACGTTGATAAATAGCGCTTACTGTGCTCGCAAGCATAGAATCTGTCTCCTGTTTGACTATTTGTTAGTTTTTATTTATAACAACTGGAAACAAAATTTTATAATGCTCGGAACATTGGGGGGGCGAGTGCTCTCCCTTGCCCCTCCCAAGTTACGCCTATGTGTTAACGTATTTACAACTGTTAATAACGTATCCCTTAAGGTTAAAAAAGAATTCTTTCAGTTAGGATTAATTTCAAAATGTTTAGGATCTACTTTTTAATATACTTTAAGTACTTGGAGTAGTAGTTTGTAAAAGGTTTCAGTTATTCAACAATGAATATGTGACAAAAAATTGTTGACGATAAGACGATCTTACTATATAAATACTGAATTAAAATATAATAACGACCTTCATAAATATTAACTTGTCACAGCTCACAGTTTGTGGTGAGGAGGTAATTCCCAATGGTGTAAACGTAATGAATACTGTAATCGGAATGAAGATATTATTATTATTTGAATTGGTTTACAAGGTTTGATTCACATAAAAAGAATAGCACACGCTGGCGGAACTGGACTTGGATCTAAATTTTCGACTGAACTTTCTAAAGCCTCTTCGTAATCAAGAAACGAACCCATAATTGCGCTGAAAGTAAGAAAAAAACACTTTTTTCGAATATAGATAAGCGGCAAACTAGGCAAAACCTTCGTCCGACAATGTCTTAGAACTGACCGTTTTATATACTTAATGTCCGCTACTAACTTTCTACTATAACAAGACGTAGTATTAAATGACAAAATTTTTAAAGAGTTTCATCTGGTTCGGGGTGTTTTTTTCGAGTTGTTCGAGACTGGTCCTTGTTAGGGCCATTCTCGGGCTGTTCTGGGGCAAGCCCCCTTCACCCGTGTGGGTATAGAGCAAAAGCTGACGGTAAAAATTCCAGCCAATAAGTAAACAGAAGAAAATGTTTTGAAAATGGTAGTTCGCACAGCGAGAATGGAAAAAATCATTTTGTGCCTGGGCGGAAGTTGTTCAATAATTTTTCTACCCCACCCCCGCAAAATTTTTTGAACAGCAATTCAGCCAATAAAGTAACTTAAAATTACTCTCCGAAAACTTAAGTGTTTATATACTTGAGTAAAAAAATATTTTTGTGCCTCATTAAATCTTGTTGGAATGTTTTGGCACAATTGTTTTTTTATTTGTTTTTTTGAGCTGTTACTATACCCATCGAGTAACAGCTTCAAATCATGATTAAATTCAAGTTTATACTTGCTTTTAATGAAATATGCATTTGTGCCACGTCTAAGCCTGTCAGAAGTACCTGGCACAAAGCTTTGTATTCCTAAAAATAACATGGAATTCCCATCCGCATAGGTTCTCCTCGCAGGTATATTCCAGCTGGTAATTTTAGAAAACTATTGTTGTTCGTCCAATTAGTAATTACGAATGCTATGCTATGCCATTGTACTGTATTTCTGAATACTCTATTTTTCAATATACCACTAAAATAAGATAGAGAGTGACGCAATAACATGCAATTTCTAGTATCATATATTACATGAGTATTTGGGAATAAAATGGTAAACACTATGGGAATGGGAATAATTATCACTATTTACAAAAAGTAATAATGATTTATTACAGCATTTTACAAAACATACATATATAATATAATTAAATTGGTCTTTAACCCAACATCATTATAATCATCACTACCATTATCAACTTCATTAAATTCTATATCTTCGTCTGTCTACCAGGACAATGTCTTCAACTAAAAGAGGTGTGGGCTCACCTTCGAACCAAAGTGGTTCGATTTTGTCGTCATCGACAATCCAACCGTATTGTTCTGGTAACAGTTTGACGCAATTTACTTCTGTAGCATTTTGCCACATTGACGTTACATAAATTGTACGTAAGATCTTTTGTTTCAGTGATCTCCAGCATGGAGGAATCAGGGTTGAATCAAAGCTTTTCACTTTTTTTACAAAACATTCCGCCACCGACGTTGATGAAAATCGACTTTGAAAAATTAACAATCTGGCATCGTTTACGCTCTTACAATTTATGTCGTAAAATTTGGATGTAAATTCTTGTAATATTTCCATGTTCTTCATATTATCAAATCTGTTCAATTTTGTTTAAACAAGCAAATACATGTTGAACTTGCAGATTTTTTTCTAATTCTTTAAATGGCTTTACCTTTCCTTTCCTATAAAAACTAGCTGTGTAATCACACCCTGTGTATGCGTGAAAACCGGGCAAAGCACGACACAAAAGATCACCGAGTGTTTCAGCTAATTTTGTACAATTTATAAAATTTATTACGTTAGGCTTTGATCCTATCGTGCTTAAATATATTTCTAATGTCGGTAATTTATGTATATTTCCAAGTACAATAACAAGGATGTCGGTGTCAGACGCTTTAATCATGACCTTTTTATTATTTTCCAGTTTACTCAAATGATAAATTATTCGGGTATCAGCTTCTTCATGGTAACAATCGTAATTTTGTTCAACTGTTTTTAAAACAGTATTATCCATAATTCGATATAAGAAACATTGATCTCTATTTGTAATATAAACTTTTTTATTGCGCAAAAATGGTACCACATTATTATAACACCAATATTCTGATAAAAAAGAAATTAATGCTTCTTTGAATTTAATATTTTTTAAAGCCTTATAAAAATCATTGGGCCTCTTTTGTGATGGTCCAAGTATTGTATAAGGAGTACTAATTTCATTACGATTGAGCCTTTCTATTTCCTTAATCGAGCTTCATTAAAGTCTATTAAATTATCACTAAGACCACACAAAACACACGCTTTCATTTGTATAATTGTTTAGCACTCTTTGCTTTGAAAAAATACTCAAAATATCGTTTGACGCTCCTACTGTACACGTGTACGCCGCACACTGGTATACATCTATACGGTCTTTACGCCCATCTATGGTCTATACGGTATTCTCTGTATAATTGTTTGTTTTGGTAGTCGCTCATACTCTTTCGAGGCAAGCGACTAAAAATAAATAAAAATAATAATAATAATAGTTTTCTAAAATTACCAGCTGGAAATATACCTGCAAGGAGAACCTATGTGCGAGAATCAGAAGAAAAGGACATTGTACGCACTTTCAATGTAGGGTAAGTCTAAGAATACATGTCATTCGCCACCAGCGACAATCGCCGCCAGCTTAAAATTTGTGACAATCGCTACCCACTGTCCCCGGCTCCCACCCCTGAGGCAATGACCGCTGGAATAATAACGAGAAATTCCGCAGGACCATCCCCTCCGCCCGCTAGCCCCGCTTTCTCTCATTATTGGTCTGAGTGTCATAGTGTTCCGGTTATAGTTATTTAGTGCATTCTAGTTGTGCTTGATACTACCAAGGTTACGCGTACAACGTTAAAAGGACCAAAGAAGATGGACTGTAACTTGGTGCTGTTCAAGACAGAGATCGACACGTTGCCGAGGACCAATTCAAGAGCCAACGTGGTGAAGTGCTGTGTTCAAGCGAGCATCAATGTGGACCTCCGGATGATGCTCGCTCAGAAGTATTGAAGGCTGTCAATCAGGCGAGCACGCGACGAGGACACGCCAATTTCTAAAATATACTCCGAACAAATGGGTAATCTCCACAACATGGGCTATGATTTTGTAACCGAAATGCCAGATCAGCTAGTTACGAAAAGGTCTTTCTATCGCTACAGGGCCAAATCGCAAGGTAATCAACGAGAACCGGAATCATCTGAAGAAGTTGTTGTGGAAATGGGAATGCTTACCATGACAGATGGAAGTAGTTTTCTTTTGAAAGACGACAACACAGGCGGGCGACTTATTATTTTTAGTGGAGCATCAGGAGCTTCTCTTCTTGCTTTGAGAAGTAAGCAAGATTTTTTTATGGATGGCACTTTTAAGAGTTGCAGTAAACAATTTTCGCAAATTTATACCATTCACGCAGACTTTGGAAGCTCAAAAAACGAAACAAATATATATCCAGTTATATTTGCTCTCTTACCAAACAAAAGGAAAGAAACATATATTCGACTTTTCCGGCTTCTTATTGAGGCCATACCAGAATGGAATACAGCGACGGTGACAGTCGATTTTGAATCGGCAGCAATTTCTGCTCTTAAAGTTGTATTTCCCGCAGTAGAGGTAAAAGGTTGCTACTTCCACATGAGAAAGCGCATCTGGAGAAAAGTTCAAGATTTGGGACTTGCTTGTGAGTATATGAAGAACGAAGAAGTGAGAATGATCATCCGCATGTGTGCTGCTTTGGCGTTTCTTCGGCCTGAGGATGTTCCCGACGGCTGGCTGGAAACTCATTCCAGAGTGCCTGACAATGAAAAAACTTTCTGGATTTTTGGACTATTTCGTGGAGAGTGGATGGAAAACGAAGAAGTTCCAGTCGAGCTTTGGAGTTGTTACAACAGGCGTCATCGAACCACCAACTCTGTCGAGGGATGGCACAATAAAATTAATACCGAACTTGGAAGACCGAATCCTCGAGTCAAGGACCTCATCAACTGTTTAAAGAAAGAAGCAGAGAGCACAGCATGTGCGCTAATAAGGGCCCAGCTCAACGTGGAAGGTAAACGAAGGAAGACTGCTTACATGACTTTAGATGACAGACTGGAAAGAACGGTTAAAAAATATGAAGAAAGTGGTGATATTGTCAATTGTTTGAAAACAATTTCTCATCTCCAAAAACTTTGAAGAATTACTATAAAGTCCAGGAGCTTAAACGTTGACTTATGAGAGTAAAAAAATGTAAATAAAGTCAATATTAGTGACGGAGCTTAATTTGAGCCCAATAATGTAAATAAAGTAAATATTATTGACGGAGCTTAATTTGAACTGAAAGTAACTGACGAAGCCAATAGCTGATTTTAAACACGCCTATATGCAATAAATATATGCATGTACCCAGTCCAAAGCTTGTGAAAAGTGTGATGGGAATCAGTAAAATTCACTTGACTGCTCAAGGCAGACCAGGTCTGCGAAGCCCAAGCTTTAAATATTAACGAGAGGTGGTGGGGAAGCCCCTGCTGGTGGCGATTGTCCCTGGTGGCGATTGTCACTAGTGGCGATTTACAGGACACCAAGTCTAATAACTCCCCGCCTTGTGTGGTTAGAATCCACCGCATGCGCAGTTCAAAATGACGTATGCTGTTCTGTTGGGAGACCATAAATTGAAGGAGCTTCGTCTTTGGTCGCGAGAGGCCTTGCGAGATCTCTAGACAATATCGCAGCCAATGTGTGGCGTTTCATCATAGATCCTAATGACACCAGAGTCGTCTGCGACGCTTAGCGACACAATGCGCCAAAACGGTTCTGTCGCGAAACAAAATGTCGCTCCAGTGTGCGGGGGGCCTAACAGTTAGTCCTAGTTCTGAGTAAATATAATAAACCGGTATCCACTCCTGTTGGATTCATATCTGACATGTATAGTGGACGTACAGATCGGACGGTGTGAGGATTATGTGTTACGCAGAACTAAGTGGACAGGCAGAATTGACATATGTTCTCTCTAATAAGCGACAGCGTTTGGACAGAACCGTTTCTAGAAAACCCCCAACTAAAAGATGATTGCACCAGTGTATGAGCGCAAACATTTAAAAAAAAAGTGTAGCTCTTGTATACGAACAGATGTGACGGACTGGCCAAAATCACAGTTATTACATGTTTTGTGCAGACTAACCAAGATTTTCACGTTTATTAGTTTTTTCAGAATGGGGTTGTTGGCCCACTGGTACATGTTTGATAAAACAGCTCCCACCGCTGCCATTCAATAACCGCAGCCCCAGCAAAACATAACGCCACCACCACCGACACAGCGGGACTCGCAAAAACGTCCGCCCTCCCTCAGAACACGTTTGTATTTCCGTCCTTTGATATGTTTACACACGTATCACACCGAACGTCCCTCTCCACTTTGTTCGCATCTCGTTTGCCACTTGGCAGTTTTTTCTTTTAAGATTTACCGGTTTTATAACCGAAATATTGCTTACCAAACTTCTTACTGTTTCAGACTTTTTGCTTACGAGTTACCAAACATTTTACTGTCTCTTATCAGAATGAACAAACTCTGTATACATAATTACAGTGGAAAACGTTTAACACAAAATATCGGTTAACACGAAATATGACTCAGATCCCGGTCCGTGCTTATATTCTGCAATTACACAGTTTGTACGGTTGACACGAAAACTGTTGACACAAAATATCGGTTAACACGAAATATGACTCAGATCCCGGTCCCTGCTTATATTCTGCAATTACACAGTTTGTACGGTTAACACGAAAACTGTTGACACAAAATATCGGTTAACACGAAATATGACTCAGATCCCGGTCCCTGCTTATATTCTGCAATTACACAGTTTGTACGGTTGACACGAAAACTGTTGACACAAAATATCGGTTAACACGAAATATGACTCAGATCCCGGTCCGTTCTTACATTCTGCAATTACACAGTTTGTACTGGTGACACGAAAGTTTTACCTACAGAATATAGGTAACATGAAAAAGTTTTGTTACAAATAATTTACTTGCTGGCTTTCGTTAGCTGCATAATAAATAAATCCATACATGCAAGTCAGTGTAAATAATCATACATAAATAATCCCCAAGTCAATGCAAGTTTAAAACTGTGAAAGTGATGTGAGTGCCGACGACCCTGTTACGGAAATTTTACGAGTTCCTAACGCTACCGATACGCTTTTGTTGCTGAGCCGTGTTCGTCGACATTCGTAAGCCAACTCGGAAGGTTAAATGTTTAACTATGTTGATTAATTAGAACAATTTGTTGAAAGTAAAGCAGTGCAATATTGTGTGGAAAAATAAATAACGGACTATTTCAAAAAGAATTGAACTCTGTCACCGTAGGAACTTTAAAAGACATAGTACATTACTATACAAGAAAACCTGAGTTGTAAGACCAAACTAAGAACAGCAGTATACTTAATACTTAAAGTGCCGTATATACTAAATTTGAAGAGAAGTTAACCATATTTTCCCCAAAATTAACCAGAAATTTTCCAGAAGGATAAATAAAACGTTTGTATAAAGTAATCTATGAATATTCTATATTGTAACGGTACATATCTTCACCGTACATTTAAAAACAACTATAATGAATGAAACACTCATTAACTAACACTAGAACACCCAAGAGAGGAATGATAAATGAATAACTGTGTACTAAATGTTATATCCGGTCCGCGAACTGATTAAAATAATCAGATCAGCAAACGAAGAATAATAAATAATAATGAAGAAGAAAAATAGAAGACAACATAGTAATGTGATTAACCAAATAACCCAATAGATATGGTAAGTGAGAGGACAAAACCAAATTATAATGACAACAAACACTAACAAGATACAGAAGATAATATGAATAAACACAAATAAAGTGATAAGCGAAGAAAAGTTAACAAATCTATTATACAATGTGCCAATAAGTGTACCAAGAGATACTGAAACAAATAAACCAAGGAGTCTACAGAGTTAAGAAACAGTAAAGACACACAGACATGGACAAACTATTACTAAAGACTTGACCATGACTAAAAATCTTTAATGATAATGTGATGTATTTATAATATACACACACTTATTGTTTACTAATGGTACCTATAATCTCAATTTTCTATTGTATTCTATTTATTGTCCATAGCCTAAAGGTACCATACAATATTGTACGGTACCTTTAGGCTATGGACAATAAATACAATACAACAGAAAATTAAAACTCTTTATTCTAAGATGAAAATATAATTAATCAACAATAAAGACAATGAAATAAAATATTGGGATATAAGAATGAGTTAGTTATCATAGCAATGACAGAATACCATGCATGATTTTAGCACAAGTAAACCCAATTAAAATGTATAAAAGAAAACCTGGTAATCACCAGTAAACATGTAAAGATAACGTGAAAAAATAATAAATAATGGTTAACAAGAGCAAAAGTGTAAAACCTTAAAACAATGAAATCAGGGATAAAAGCATAGACCATTGTTGTCAGACAAGGGGGTCCCAAATAACCTCAATTCTGGTACAAATTCACCTGTAATTAGAATAATTTAAGAATAAAACATTGTAAAACTAGTTTAGGTTATGCAATAATGAAAACAGACATTATAAAGACAAACCTAGTGCTATGATTTAGTAATTAAGAGTGATATGTGTGGTGTTTAATGTAATTACACAGACTGAAATTGGACAGAAAGATGTACCCATTAAACACACTCAGAATTCCCACAATATTGTAAACCAGAAAATAACAGTGACACAAATGTGTACTGCAATATGTAATACTACTATTATAGTTTAAAATAATGATAATGAAATATTAATTAAACCATAATTATGAAAAATTAAGAACTGTCTGACTACACTAGATGCAAGAAGTATTAGTGAATTATTCACAATATCACATATAATAATGGGAGGCTAACCATTATAAAACACTCTTTAGACTACAAAGACCATTTGTACACAAAGACCATGTATTCCAAAATTGGAACAGCGGAGAGGAACAAATTTTCACACTCATCTCTAACTAGCGAAGCGATACGACGGCCATTTTCTGTGCGCGTAAAAGTCGAATTCGGAATCAAATCAGCTGTGCGAGTATAAATGTAAACATTTTGGTCAACATAACTAAAAAATTTTTAAGTGGCGAGTCCAACGAAAAAATGCATATACAATAGCGAATCATAATTGCAGTGTATAATAAGCTGCAATAAAGTGAATTACAGGAAGTATGGTGTTTTATTATACTTATTGAATTTTAACTTGGAAACAGAAATTTTTATGATTTTGACATTGAGTCATGGAAGCAACCATGAAATCTCATAGAGTTTAAACGTGAACAAATAAATTAATTGATTTAATTCACGAACATTAATGAACATTATATGAATTTTTTTTATAAGAAAATAAATATTTTTCTACCTACCTTATGAAGTTTAACCTAGTGAAATAGACAATGAGTTAAGATGAACTCGAGTATAGGTTATCTAACCTTATGATTATGATTGTTCCAATTCATAAACAATCATTGAATATTTTAGCTAGAGCTATTTAAGCAATATACCGTAATTGTTTACCTGACCAGAGTTCAGCATTCAAGGAACACGATAATTTATAACGAACGTTAGAGGAATTTATAATTACAATTATTTATGTATTTTCTTATGAATAGGTTAAGAAGTTACAGTATTTTAGAATAGATAATACTTTGTATCAACTCAGCATGCCTGAAATAACTTTAATCTTGACGATAGTCGAATTTATAATTCCATGTTAATAATTTTAAAAACTTTTAATGACGTTTTGTTTATAAATATCAGTTCAGTATGCCTGAAGTAACTTTAATGTTGACAATAGTCGAATTCATAATTCTATGTTAATAATTGTAAAAAAAAAAAAACTTTTAATGTAGTTTTGTTTATACTAATCAGTTCCAACTACTCATTTTAAACAGTAGTCCAGACATTTTCTGTTATGTATCTTGCAGTCTCAAAGGAACTACGAAAATTTTGTAAAACTAATGAACAAAGATTCAATGCTATATTTAAAATTTATTTTAACCAAAAATAGTTTAACTACCCTGAGACTAAGAGTTAATAAACAATAATGTCAATGATTAACGAGGCAAAAAGCCAGTTATAAATATCAACTAATAAATTCCAGTTTATTAAATTATGTTAATAAAATCAAATTGTGTAACAGAAAAAGAGTTGACGACTTTCATTTAATAGACAATACTGATACGTGTTAGGTAACCATTAGTACTTCCACAGGTGGCACCATTTAACTCGGATATATTAAAATCGAGTTATCTATTCCCTTGTTAATGTGTTTGTTAACGAAATAGACCTTCGAACTCAGTAAGTACATAACTTGTGTTTATTTCAGTAACATTAGAATCTACGGCGGATTACACCTATCCACGTGCACCTGCGAGAGAATCAACCCGACTAATTCGTATCTGACCTTCGAGTTAAACGAATCACTCAGTGGAAAGAAGAGCTATTAAAGAGGTCGTTTTCAAAATCAAACTTTTTTTATTACACTTTATTAAAACCAATTTTACAAAATTAACTAATTCGAATAATACGAACGAGCAGAATCACACCATCGGAACTAATCGGAACATAACAATATTGATTTATTTTACTACACAATACAGTTAGTGATCTATACAATATTTGTTTTTTTAATCTGATTCTGTTTATATTTTGTCCATTTAACACGAAATTCTGTTTACAGGAAGTTCGGACAACGTGAAAAAAAAACAGCTGGTCTCCGTCATTTCGCGTTAAACGTTTTCCACTGTACATCAGAATGAATGCAATCTTAAATCTTCTGTTAAACCTTACAATTCTAGAGGAGGTCTGCGTGACCATCCAAGTGAAGCTACGATGACTTTGCAACAACGTCCGTACCGCCGCGTTGTAATTAATTACAATTAATTAAATTTACTACTTACAAACTTTTGGCCAACTGAGCCATGCTCAACAGGATACATACCTGAAAAAAAAAGTTGAAAATTAAATGAACGTTATCAATTCAAACAGCTAATCTTATAAAATGTGCAAAGAAATAGTATAAATTGTCAGTTAACTGTTGCTAGTGTGGGGGCTTCAACTGTCCAAACTTAAATTGTATTTATACTACACTTATCTTAACACTTATTTGTATTTCACTGTGGTTTAATAAAGGAGGAATACGGGAACAATAAAGACAACACCCAGTTATTATGTTTCCGGCTGTAAAATAAAATCAGCTGTTAGGTGGAAAACTGCTAGGTCACACCGAAGACTCTGTGTTTAAACACAACAGTTATTACATAATTGCTGTGTAAGGCGTGATGGTTATTAAAATTCTGCTTTGCCGGGCTATAAGGCCCGATGTTAGATGTTGCAAACGATTCGGCCGAAAGGACTGAACACACTGACAAAGATTCACAGTCAATGAACCACAGTACTGTGGCCAAGGCTTTTATTATGATACATTCTGTTATACGTAATATTACTGCTCATTGCTCACACTACGGTCTCTTAAGCAACTCTCTATTTAAAACCCATTCTTTTACGCTTGTACATATCGCCTTATAAATCCTTATCAAAACTGCTCGCCACTCATGTACAGAATACATAAATGATACTTATTAAAATTTATTTAATTTTTATAATGAATTTACCTCAAGATATTTCTCTCCTTATTAGGAACATGTTTCGGGTACCATTGTAAGGAAATCCGGAAGGCTGAGGATGGGTACACAATGGTACTCAAAACATGTTCCTTATAAGGAAAGAAATATCTTGAGGTAAATTCATTATAAAAATTAAATATTATATATATATATATATATTTATATATATTTAGATATATGAAACGGACTGTAGCAAAAAGTGTTTGAGTTATTAAAATTTATATAACGGATATGAATATAAACTGATAGAGGAAGACAATGTAGGCCTACTGTACGGGGATCAGTTTTGCTGCCGTGACGCCTGAGGAGGGGGGGTCTTCTGAATGATAGTGCGAGCTTGTGTTGGTGAGGTACTACTGGTTCTGTAAACATTGTTCAGTTGTTCAGAAAACGTATTTAGTTGTGATATTGTCAGCGTATTACACTGAGCGTTCGTACATTATATCTCGGTGTAATGTATTGAATATTTTGTTAAAGTGACTTTTCTTATGCGCTACATGAAATACCGTGTGAGAGACTGTCAAGTTACACCGAAACCGTGTTAAATTGAGTAGTATTAGAGTGATGTGTGCAGTGGAATGGCATACGTCACCACATTCCTTGCTCGGTAGCAAAGCCGCTGTTGAGACAGTACATAACAGTGTAATACTGCCTCAGCTAAAAGGAATACAGTCGGAAGCCTTTGATGTAATAGCGTGTTCTTACAAACTGGCACAGTCCCGACAGTGACTTTGTGCGCCAATCGGATTGTCCCGTTAGTGAAATGACGTACCCGTGAGTGGACTCAGCGTCGTCACAATTACTTACTATTCGTCAACGGCAGCCTACCATCTTTAATGAAGCCGATCCTCCGTGTCTCGTCATTCTGCTGTCGGTTTATACTAGCCTCCGTCAAAAGATTTAGCCTCGGTACGACTTGTTCTTACGAAGATAAGAACGCGTGTACGTGACAACCAGAATGTCCCGTTAGTAGACAACGCGGCCTCGGGGTTGTGACAATTAGCAATCAGTGACTGCAGTTTGTCACTTCAAATGAAGCCGATCAATCGTATAGTCGTCATTCTGCTGTCAGCGTAAGCCTTGTTTAAATGATACACTAATGTGTCAACAACGTACCCTACATTGCTCGACTCTGAACGAACCATCATCGACATTCACTGAGAGCCGATAACTAACAGCGTACTTTGGAACTGTTCTGAAGAAAACACGTTGTTAAAGCTTACCAAATTGACAGAATATTGAACTCTAAGTTCTGAATGGACACAACTACACAAAACAAATCCACTATTTTCTTAAAATGCAATAATTGTATTACAATTCAATCAACCGTGGCTCTACAACCCTTGGTGGGTCTTGGACTGCTCCAAGAGTCGATTCCATTCCTCCCTATTGGATGCCTTGGCTTTCCAGTTTCTTATGTTCAGCTTTCCGAGGTCCTCCTCTATCTGGTCTTTGAATCTACTTCGGGGTCATCCCCTTTTTCTACTACCCATTGGTTTCTGGTACAAAATATGCTTCGTAGGCTGTCCTTCCTCCATTCTCTCTATGTGTCCAACCCACCTTAGCCTGTGTATTTTGATTAGCCTGACAATGTCCGGCTCTTTGTAAAGATGGTATAGTTCATAAATATAGCGCCTGCCCCACATTCCATTTTCTTGTACTCCTCTAAAATATTGTTCTTAGAATCCGTCTTTCACAGCAACCTACAAGTATCTCGCTATTTTTTGTCACTGTCCAGGTTTCTGAAGCATATGTCAGCACTGGCAGCATTGTAAGAAAACTAACTTTATCTTAATAATTAAAAAAATATTGGAATTCCTTTTATTACTACAATTATTTATAAAGCCTTATTTTTTTTAACACACGCAACTGGCTTAGTAATACTACTACTAACTACTACTACTACTACTCTCTGCAGAGCACAGGCCCAACGGACTCTATTTTGGACGAGGACTCTGAGCTCTCCAAAGGACTTCCCCTCCTTTCCTGCTTCTTGATTCTTGGTTTTCCTGGTCTTCTTCAACCGCGACGGTTCCAAAATAGGGCCTGTCGCTAAAATGCATTTTGGCTCTTCCGCAAGGTATGCCCAATCCACCTCTATTTTCTCCTTTTGATCTGGGTAGCAATGGGTTCCTCGTTTGTCCTCCTCCTGAGATCTTCATTTGAAACAACGTTTGGCCAGAAAATTTGAAGTATTTTCCTCACAAATCTATTGATGAAGACCTGCAGACACTTGGTAATTTCCATTGTAACACTTTCCAAGTCTCGCTCCCATACAACAAAACAGCTTTTACATTGGTCCTGAAGATTCGTAGTTTTGTTGCAGTTGATATTTCTCTTGATCTCCAAACTTTGCAGCGTTATATAAAGGCCGCATTAGCTTTGCGAATTCTCGCTTTAGCATCTGAAATTCCTCCTCCTTCTTTTGTAATCACATTACCAAGGTAAGTGAACTCTCTTATTTCTTCTGTTTTCTTATTGCACCTTCAGAACCTTGTGACCTTTCGTGTTAGTTCTGTTTTTGAAGCGTTTATCTTCAGTCCGGCTTAGAAATAGGCATACTTTAAATGATTATATGGAATTTCGCTAACATTTTTAATAGCTTTGTGGGAGGGGCAATTGAATCCTGACTCCCCCCCCCCGTTGTTACGCCACTGGTATCGTACCAAATGTTTGTAACTTTGTTTAACAAGAAACTGAGTATAATAAGTGAAAAAATGGCAGTGGTGCCGGCAGTCATTTAATAACCGCTGCCCACTGTAAATATTTACTCATTTTACAACCGGATCAATTAATTGGTAGAGAGGTATACGGCGTGCAGTAATGTGGGCACGCACACACACACACACACACACACACACACACACACACACAATAAGGAAACATTTTCATTTCATTTGAACTTACAACCCGTCATCGTAACTGGCGCTAACACAACGAGATCGTTAGCACATCGAGGCATGTTAACGTTCCGCTAATGACCGTGTAAATACACTTCGCACTATGGTGTATTACATATAATAATGTACCACGATACTATACTTCTCGGCGTGTTGCAAAATTCTGACCTGTACGTGAAACAAGAAAGTAATAACGAAGATACAGTACTTTAAACATGACACCACAAAGAGACATCCTAATCTTGATTTACGTTATCTCCGCACGTAATCAACACTGTGTCAATAATTAAACGATTTCTACAATAGTTGTCACGAAGTCTATATAAAGTTTTGTACGATTTTATGAGTGAAACGTTCTGACATTCACAATCGTCATCTTCTTCACACCACGCGACATAAGCAAGGTGCTTCCTATTCCGCTTTCAAAAAGCCTCCAGCCTTCTTTTCCGGTGCCTACCCACACACCTGTGTCCTACAGATTTGTATTTCCAGAAGTCTGGAATCTGACATTCTTTCTAAGTGTTCTTTCCACAGTTGCTTGTAATGTTGTAATTCTTCATTTAAGTTAAAAACTTATAATAAAACTTCTCTTATGGCCTCATTTCTTAAACGGTCAAGTGTAGAACACCTTTCGACTCCTCTTAAGATGCCATTTTCGAGGCCTCTATTTTACTGTTTGGTTTGTTGGTTGTTGTCCATAATTTACACAGGGACTGCCTTAACTTTGTAAAAATTTAATTTTGTATCTCGCGTCCTGAGATTTTATTAATAATTTACAAACGTTATTTCGACACGGAACACACGCAATTCAATACAAATTTAAAAAAAAAATAACTTATTGGCTGAGCCAGCTTTCGTCCAACGCGACCTTCATCAGAGGTTGTCGCTTCTGTTCTTGGTGACGGCGCCGTTGTTTAGAAGTCGTTGTGTACCGGTAATGTGTTCACACAGCATGTGTCATACCGTAAATTGTGTCCGTTCGTTGATAATGTTGTTTCCAGGTGTTTCTGTGTGTTCCAGCTGTTCGAGTGTATCTAGTTTTCGGCAATTTGTGTTTATATTTAGAATTTTCAACATGGCTCAGGCAATAAGGTAAAGAATTTTTTAATCATTACTGGTCAGGTCATGTACAAAAAAGCCCACGAGATTTTACCGTTTATCGTCGAAGGCTATCGTCCATGAGTGACGTCATGGGCATTAGATTCTTTATTTTTCCTACTCTAGAGGCCGAGGGAACCTTGTGCCATCCAAGACATGTGTCGGCAAAAAATGAAAGACTTCACAGATATACAACGTGTAATATAAATGTATATAAAATTTAAGTCGGTCACGCGCAATACAAACACATAGACAAGTTTTCTACGTAATGGTATATAATATGCAGCTATGATTGTTGGTACGATACGTTTACACGATATGATTGTTCACTCGTACTATTGTAATTACGTAATTAACGCATAAGAACTGCCCTACTGACTGCAGTATTCTCCGTGTAGCCGCTAATGGTCACGAAACCGTATTGGGAACGCACTCATTTGCTCATTCCCTCTATTTTCAAATGTAGTGTCGCAGTACAGGTGTATTCTACAACCCCTGTTAACTTATTTCAAACACGAATACAGTCTTAGCTCAAAGCGCAGGGACCAACTAAAAAACAACGTCATACTAATCAATTTTTTCTTCGCACAAACTAAAAATATCCATCACAAAGCAAAGCATGTGACGGAGAGTAGGATTCGTCGTGAGCGAGGTGCGTGTGAAATCCTCCTCTTCAAAAGTTCTCTTTTAGTAAAATATCTTTTGGAACGCAAAATACTGTTAGAAACAATGAAAATTCTACAAATTATTGAACGTTTCCGAAAGCATTAAATAAAACATGACTAAACGGTCGTTAAAACAAAATACTCAAGATTTTTCCGTAATCGATTACATGGTTGTTACTGGGATAGAGCCTACTTGTTGGTAACAATACAATGTTGCCAACCTACTAACGTTTCCGGACAAGAGCTTTCACCGTCTCATCAGTCTCCAAGTTCTGTTCTGCAACTTGCAACTTTACATCGCATACTCTGCAAGGCGCGAGTCCACGGGGGGGGGGGGGATCCCCCTGGAGGACTCCAAATGGTCACTTCAGACGAAATTTTTTTCTTTGTTTTGTGATTGTGAATACGATACGAAAATCATATTACGTTTAGGTTCATGGTTTTACTATTAAATTACTTTCGATTGCAACTATACATTACCAGGATGTTAATTTTCCTTTGATACATACCATATAAGAGTAGCGTGTACTTTAAACTGTAAGCGAATATTATTAAAAGAAAAATGAACTGACAAACACAGATATGAGTTTATATTTGTACGTCAATAAAACTGTTACTACTGTAATAACAAACTCTACTTATTTGTATCTTCACTCATTCCTATTACTTATACTGTAGGCCTTTGAAGAATGTTCAACTTTCCATAACCTCTCCCCCCCCCACACAAATCAACACTTCTCTCCTCAAAACTGCTTGTTGGATCCGCCCCTGATACTCCGTACCTTTTTTTTTTGTATCGGCCATCTAAGGACTACATGCCAATTTTAATTCTTTATTCTTGTCTTTTTCTCCAATATGCTTTGATCTTTTCGATGTGTCTCTTCTTCCTGCCTTCAGTCCACTTTGAACCTGCGTTTTTCTCTCTCCTACCCTGGAACTCCTTCCATGTTTAACAATTCTGACCGAAAAACTTCTCTTTCAATTGCTTCTTCTGCGTGTATATTATTTATTATTTTTTTCTAAATCCTTTTGGACTTCTTTAATCCAACTTGATCTTGACTTCTTCCCCCACAGATATTTGAAGATCTGCTTTGTTAACCTATTGTCGTCCATTCTATATAAATGTCCAAAAAATAATAAATGGTCATCTTTTTCTCATTGTTTCTGTTATATTTTCTATACTTCGATATATTTCATCATTACTTCTTAATTTCCAACTTTCTGAAGTTTTTCGTAGGCCTATACTTTCCTAATAATTCGTCTTTCCAATATTTCTAGTTTGTCTAAATTATAATTCAATGCTAGCTAGACATTCGCTTGCATATAGGCATTCTGGCTTCACTACTGTACTGTAATGCCTTGTTTTCGCATTTTTGGATATGCACTTTTTATTGTAAATATCTTTAGTTATACCATATGCCCTTTCCATCTTATGAATCCTATCTGTAGCTTTATCTTGTTTGTGACCCCCCCCCCCCGTTGGTGGGTCACCTCTCTTGCAGCAATGTAACACGACGCCAGGAAATAAAATGGAATCACAGTTTTGGAACCAGTCCTAGCTACCGGTTGTATCACACCATTGTGTTATCTGCCACATTATATCACATTACAAGTAGGCAAACGAGGACGCACATAATTCGACCGTCTTCTGTTTATACTTTCCCACAGATCTGTGCGTTGCGTTGCACTGACCTTTTCGTGCTGCCGCCGTCCAACGCAACGCACAGCTGTCTGCAACAGGTGAGCTCTGCTCCTCATACTTACACTCTACGTCAGTGGTTCCAAAAGTGGAGTCGGGGGACACTTTTAAGAAAAATAGAATATACCGCAATTTTCTCCGATTTTGTATAATCTAAAATCTAAATTTTACAATCTTAAAACATTTAGTAGCGGATTCCAGTATTATCTGGTTCAAACTAAGTGTAACTGTAAAAGTAATTTCAATCTAATGGCTTTAATAATAATGTCTTTGAGTTATGTCGTGTAGCAGATCTGTTTGTCCGCCGAACTGACTAGACCGTCGGGTCGCATCAACGCAGAACTGATCGCGCTGTTTTAGTCCACGTATAAGCACTGTATCTTTCGTATAAGCACTGTATTTAAGCAAAACGTTCTTCCGTGTAGCTGGTTATACACTAAAGTAGCTGGATTTCGACACGTGTGGCTGGAAAGATAGAGCCAAGGTTGGCAAAGTTAAGAAATAAACTTGATTTCGAGAGTGACTTAAAATTGAAATTACCAGACATTAAACCTAATATTCCAGAACTAATTGTTCAAAAGCAGCTTCATTCTTCACATTAAACTATATTTGATATCTTTTTTTTTTTGTATCGGCCATCTAAGGAGCACATGCCTATTTCAATTATTTACTCTTTGTTCTTTTCTTTTTCTCCAATATTCTTCCATCTTTTCACTGTGCCTCTTCTTCCTGACTTCAGTCCACGTTGAACCTGCGTTTTTCTCTCTCCTACCCTGGACTCCTTCCATTTTTAACACTTTTGCCCGATATTTGATATCATTAATATTATAATTTTGCAAGTTAAGAGAATTTTGATTTTAATACATCATAATTAAAATTGTTTGTTTCTTCGTTTTACTTACGTTTGTTTCACATTTACTGTTTGTTTTATTTCATAACTCAGACGGGTCCGTGAAATTTTTAATTTGGGGGGGGGGGGTCCGCGGACTGAATAGTTTGGGAACCACTGCTCTACGCTTTATTAAAGCGCGGTCGGATAGGCTGAGGCTGTTGCAACCTATCTGGAAATTCGCTAAATGTTTTATTTAGGCGCGTTACGAAGTAAAACACTTTCACCAAGGATGCTATGTTTCGCAAACTCTCTTCAACATGTCTTTCTCTCTTCTTGGGTAGTCAGTCCGTAAAGTCTGCTGCAGTCCTCCAATCGGCTCGATTCTCTCTCCTACTCTTCATATCAACATAGCTCCCACACCCAGCGTCTTCCACGATTTGCTGGACATATCGTAAACGTGATCTTCATTCTGTAGAAACGTGACAGCCGACAGCTGCGCCGACCCAGCGAATTGATTTTAAATCTTAAATATTTATGTCGATGTTAATTACGACAGAAATATAATAACATGGTAGTATTATATACATACACTAAAAACTCGTTTATCCGAAATCCGGCTTATCCGAAACACTTTTCAGTAAATTTTAAAAATACACAAAAGCCTTTTCTTGTCCTTTCGTATTTGGAGCGACAAGACGAAACTTCTCCTGCATAACTTCTAACAATGAAACGACTTCGAGATCAGGCAGCCAGCAAACGAGCTTCAAAGTTTACGCAAAAAACGATGATTGGTTACTGTACGAACAAGCAATAGGACTGTTCCAGTGCTGTAGAAACAATAATTTACAGTGCAGTACCGTTTTATAGTTTATTGTGTCATATTCACTGTAAGTAACTTTCAAATTATTATTATTAAATAAAGTTACTGTACTTACATATGTATTATTATTTAAATAGCAGTTTCGGTTTATCCGAAACGGGCGCGGTCCCATCAAATTCGATTAAACGAGTTTTTAGTGTACAGTTTTAACAATTTACTCGCCTTAAAATGTTTTTATGTTGCAATTACGTCACAATGATGTGTTATATTTCATTAACACAGTTACTTTACAAACGATTTTCGTTTATAACAACGTAGGCGAACAACTTTCCTTACAACAGATTTTGATTTGAGCGGTTCGCATTCCATGTGAGTACACCAAACGGCAATGAAATTAAGAGATTTTGTTCAACTCTACACATCTTAATTAAACCTGAAACACAGGGGCATAACGTGACGCGACCGAACTACGTCACAGCCAGATAGCGACATTATTACGGTACAGGGTTACGACCAGTTGATGGAAACGGCTCAAATGCACTCTACCCTGAGTGCACTGCACTCGTCATTATCCCCGCTGATGATGCCATTATCGGGACGGGGTTGAACAGACCAACAGCGTCTAGCCGAGTCCGGCTTGACACAAAGCCGGACAAATCCTATTTGGACTCCCTCCTGACAATATTCTCATAATCAAATAAACGAACCAATTCCTAGTTTGTTAAACAACGATTTTCCGCGTTACGCAGTCTGCGAACACGTTTAAAAATGTTTTACACGCGTTAAAATATTTAATTTTATCGTCCACTGCAGATTAAAAATTCATAAGTACGAGTCAGTACGAAAATAACTGCCATGTAAACTCTAATTGTGAAATACTATTAAAATGATTATCCGAGCTGGGTGTCCAGGAGGTCCCCAGACGTTTCGGCCATACCCACAACCGCCATCATCAGTGATGCAGGGAGACAAAAATGTCCAAACTATAGATGTAATATATACTTAGACATAGACGACGGGTTTGGATTCTGAAAGTCCGTATATTCAAGTTAAAATATGGAGCGGCATCACCTCTACACTTCATACGGCGGAAGCTAGGATTTGTTTCAAGCTTATTATTTTCGATAACTGCCCGTTACGGAAATGGGATTTTTACGAATCGTAGCTGCAGATAATTAGTGAACGGGAGAGAAAAATATGGAACTGTACAGGCGATTCTAAAGACAATCATATATGCAGCATATGAGTATGACCTATGAATATAGTCAGTAACCAATTTCAGCAGGAATCGGTTGTGGAGATGGTAGAGAACTGCAATGGTCAGGTGAAGTAATGTTGAAGGACGAAAGGAAGCGAAATCTCATCTTAGCAATGGTGTGGTCTTGTATGATGAAGGACGAAAGGAAGCCAAAACTCATCTTAGCAATGGTGTGGTCATGTATGATGAAGGACGAAAGGACGCCAAAACTCATCTTAGCAATGGTGTGGTCATGTATAATGATGAAGGACGATAGGAAGCCAAAACTCATCTTAGCAATGGTGTGGTCATGTATGATGAAGAACGAAAGGAAGCCAAAACTCATCTGTACAATGGTGTCGTCATGTATAATGACGAAGGACGAAAGGGAGTCGAAGTTCATCAGTGCATTGGTGTAGTGTGGTCAAGTAAGATGAAGGACGAAAGGAGCCGAAGCTCATCATCGTAATGGTGTGGTCATGTAATGATGAAGGACGAAAGGAAGGCGAGGCTCGTCAAAGGGGAATAAGAAGAAAACGGAGACCCGAAGAGAGAGATTTAATATCGTAATTAGAATGGGACTCGACGGCACACAGGAAGCAAACCCAATAGAAGAAACTGTTGAGACGGAAGTAACAGTCGCTTAAGAAAGGAAATAATATTCAATTTCATGTTGGACTATTTTTTATTGCTCAACTATTTGTATACTACATTTATATCTAAGCGTTGAGTATTTCTTATAAACTGTAATGCGATAAACATATCCGAAGTCAATTACAATCACATGGTCTTTAGAAATAAAAGACAAGTACATGTTTTGCTATCGTGGAATGATTCAGTGGCGGAGTAATCTACACGTGTGTTTCCGAAACAGCAAAATGTGGTGTTACTCCATTTCAGAAATAACTGTTACCAGCTACAAACGGAGTCGGACTACGAGTGCCGAACGATATCGGTTGCATCTATCTCCTTAAGGTGAGTTAACTGGAATAAGCTGGAATATCTCCTCATCCTTCTTCTACTTTTCGTATCACCGCCTCACTGAAATCTGAAGCAGTAATATTCGGCGGTAAGTAATATTTATTGTATTAACTTTTCAATCTATTAACATTAATGGAAACGCGTGTAAGCAACGTATATAATTACGGGAGCGTATTTCCACCTAAAAGCATCAGCAATTCTACTCCAAAAACCGTTTTAAAACACGCGCAAACGGTTTGGTAAAAATACCCCCGTTACAGATCACTTTTTCAGATAACGCTGTGGATAATCAAGTGCAACGCACTACTGATACGCCGGATAAAAGCTTTCGTTCCCGTGCTTTACCGGTTCAACTGGTCATCGCCGCGTCGACTGCATTCTACCGAACAGATTCGAAGCCGCGGTCACGAAATCCAATTCACACGCCGTAGAATTTCAGATTATCACACACGAACGACTATCGATTATTTTCGCTTCGGTCTCGCTTTGATCTCGTTTCAGGTTTGTTTAGTGAGAGTTTTCGGTTGTTTGTCTTAACAACCACGTCGGCTCGATATTCCCACAGATAAGAGACGTGGCGTGCACAATATGGAGGAAAGATTTCTCGATAATCATAGTGATCGGTTTCGTTATTACTGACGACGCGTATTCTTGTTGTATACTTTACACGTACAAACATATAACAAGCAACATTGAAAAACAAAGAAGAAAAAATATTATTATTATATTACTGTGCCAGCACATATTATAATAAATCAGTCCGTATCATTGTGCGGTGCAGAGATTTCCAAGATGTTTGATTTGCCAGTACCCCTTTCAAACAAAATATGACTCTGACGTATTCTACCAAGTCTAGCACAAACAATCATGGGGACGATAGCTTATTTAGTTATAAGCCTAAATTATAAGTTGATATATTACTTTAAAATATTTATACTTCATCATCACCATCATCTGCAGGATTAAACCAAGGATGGTTTGTTCCGGTCTCGAGCCAGGCAAAGTCTAGAGCTGGTTACTCCATCGCTTCCTCGGACGTCCCACACTTCTCTGCCATCCCTTCGGTTTATAATTCCATAGTTGTTTGGGGATGCGGCAGTCATCTATTCCACTGGTATAAGCGAACCCTCTTTTACTTGTCATTGTCAAGTAGAGGTTAGGGCACCCTTTTCCCTTGTGGTGAGAAATAGCTTCTAAAGACCGATGACCTTCCATTGGTCAACGACGTAGGATGGTAAGCAAGGAGAAACCACCACATAAAGAGCCTTATGGATATCTCAACAGGGAAAACTGGTCTCTTTAGTCTGGGGTTAGACAGCCAGTTTATGGGAGAACACCCAGACAGAAAATCGGGCTGGACGTTAAGCCTGAAGGTGGCAGCCCCAACATATGTCTTACCCTGCGATATGCTAGTAACATATTCACTAGTAAATTGTCTTGAATAAGGACTAGCCGGACAGATATGTATCCTTAAAAACACAAAATTGCATTACCCTTCTAGTGACCTTTTTTGAGTCACACGATCTTTTAAGTATTGTATTGCTGTGGAAAGCCTGCTGGAATCTTACATTTCAAGTGATATACAACTTGTATAAGATCAGTAAAATAACTCAGTCCCCAAACACGAAGTACGAACGTGGGGGAGAAAGCCTTGAAAAAAAAATTTTAATCTTTTTTAGGCTGCAACGTATCCAGGCGCTTCTAATATGGAGCTAAACTTTGAAATGTATTAGACGTGCCTTCCTGAAGAACGTTGCAGGATACAACGCGCGGACTCCCTTACAAAACGAAAATGAAAGTTGACAACCTCAAATCTGAAGTACTGTCTTCCCAAATAAATTATTTGTCTGTGATAATAGCAATAATCACAGACGAAACTGCTCGCTGTACGTAGAGAATCTGCTAACCAGGTAGGTAAATGACACTCTGGAAGGTTTGTTGTGATCTTTTGAACTGAAACATACGTAAGATGATGATGACAGGTCGATGACATCTGTTTTCTTTTACCGACGACGGGCGAATTCCACAAAAAAGCTATCCACAACAGCTGAGACGGGGTCTCAGCTATCCTCATCAGCGAACTGTGATCAAACGACCTCGGCTAATTTTGGCCCCTGGGTAAAATCTGCGGGTGCTCAGAGAATGAAAGAACCGGTACACATAAGCGAATGTCGTTTTACAGTCAGGAGATCACATTGTCTGTTATCAACAAACGCAATTTTTTTATTATGTACGATTTAGAAACGTCAATGCTTACTCTTTTTCACAAAGATTCGCCGACTGTCGAAGTCTGTTTATTCTGTACTTTATTACTTTAGGGTGGAGAACACTAAAGTAAGCACAACTTCACTGGTGGGGGGGGATCATTATTTTAGGGTGGAGGACGCTAAAGTAAGCACAACTCCACCATGGTGGATGGGGGGGGGGTCACACCACCTTTAAAAATCGTAAAGACTAGTTGACAGCTGTAGGCTACCTCACTGAACTAGGACTTAGCAGTAGCTGGACACTATTAGTGGTTAGATTTGCCACTGGGCTGAACTAAAAATAGCCTAACAATTACTGTACACTGCTATAAATAGCTGTACACACGGCAAAGACGATAAGTCCGCAGTGACGTTGCGTGTGGAACGCGAACCGTACACCGGTAACCTTTTGCATTGAACTCTTGTGTAAGTTAAATGTTAATTTGTACACTCCTTGCCAGGCAGTTCTTGGTTGGTACGGCGTACCTCTCGACGGCTTGCACATTGCTTCTCTTGTCATTTTCTAGAAGTTTTATTTCCTACGATAATTTGTGCTAATCTATTATTTCACTGTATCAACTGTTTCTCGCGTTCATTTCAGCATACTTCTCTGCTCGTCTTCTTACATGCTTCCCATCCCACGGAAATTTCGGTCTTCTTTTCCAAATTAGATCTTCAGCATTCTTTTCACGAGACCTTACTAATTAAAAGTGCTTCACATTCATACTACGGAGACAGCAGGCTAAATATAGCATCCAGTGGTGAAGAGAAAGAGCACTTCAGGCAGTTGAAGCATCAAGAAACTAGCGTTACGGGATGTATACGTTGCGTGCTCGAGAAGCTTTAACAGGAAGACAATGCGTCGGTGAAGAAAAGGCTTTTGTAGTGTGTGGAGGATAAGAAGCGTTGGATAAAGAGTTAAGAAACAGTCCAGAAAAGTGCTTTACATGGAGGAAAACGTTCTATGATGCCGAAACGTGGACACTGTGGAGAGAGGTGTAAGAGGGAGGTATTGGGGGGTTAAAAATAACTTCATTTGGAATTATGAGAGGTTTTATTTTTATTATAAATGTGGTTTAGTCTTCAGAATGAATGAAAGTAATTTTTTTTATTATTAGAAAGAGAAATTGAATTTTATGAATAGCAATAAAATGAGTAAAATTTGGAAAGATTAATATAAAGACCTTAAACCTAATTTTTATTACTGTTTCTTTTATCACTTAAATTTTTTATTACGATTGTTTTTGTATTATAAGTACTGTTTTAAAGTAATAAAGTACAGGATACACACTCATGTCGTGTTCCAATGTTTGAAATTGAGATTGGTTTTAGGCTATTTGGTTCATTGTGAAAAACGCTTACTTACAAATATAAGATGTAAAAAAAGGGAAGCAGCTTTTCGATTTTTTTTCCGAGTTAGACATTTTATTTTATATTTTTATTTTTTCCAAAATTTCGCGGCAGACAAGTGCGAAATAAAAAATATGTACTTATACGCCAGTTAGCGTCACAGGTGTCGATTTCGCCGTAGAACCAATCAACAAGTCAGTGGAGAAATGGCCACAACATTATAATTAACTTGGACACGGTATAATTACCCCCGCTGTCGTATACGATAATAATGACATTACCACTCTACGTATCGTATAAACGTCGGCATCAGTTTCAGCCAACTAATCTACATGTAAATAAGTCTACTGCCGACTTGTGTTGCACCCGGTAATGAAATACAGCACTGTACATGCAGAAACTAACCCGACTGGCAGCAGTGAACACGGCCTGTTCTAACCAAACCAGTACCGGTACATACGAGAGCAAACCCACATGTTATACAGTACTGTATTTAATTTAAAGGGCATGAATTACCATTCTCTATGAACAGCAGCAGAATGTATGCGCCACACACCTACATTATCGAGGTGTATTTTCCTGCAAGTAGTGCTGGGAACAAAATCGCACAACTGTTTGATCCTCCGTTTTAAAAACGAACGTGACGTTGACAACTGTTCTCTGTTGGGAGTAAACTGTTTTTATTGAACTGTTTGGACTAAACTGTTCGTTCTCATTGCAACGTTTGTTGAACTGTTAGGAGTAAACTGTTCGTTTTCATTGCAACATTTGTTGAACTATTACGAGTAAACTGTTCGTTTTTACTACAACGTTCGTTGACTTGCGTTCGATTATTGTACTGTCCTCTTTCTGTTTAGCGCAGAATTAGGCTATATTCAGTTTTATTTCAGTTACTATAAAAATATTATTCAGATATTCCCCCATGAGTTCTGATGAAACAATTTAAAACACAAAATGCCTTTTAAGATACTGGTAAATAAGAGAAATAATGACTTAATGCCAGTGTTTAAGTTACATAATCTTGCAATTAAGAAAAATACTAAAATGAATAGTTATCTGAAATGCTCAAAACAAAACGTTTTAACAATATAATGGTACAATCAGTAAATGTAAATAGCAACAGTTCATTAATTCAACCTGTTTTTTCCAACTGGGATTTTTTTTTTAACGAACAGTTCGTTTTCGTTTTGCAAAACAACAAAAACGCCCACCACTACTTGCAAGTTTGCATTCACTAGTAGTGAATCAACAAGCAACTGAGCAATGGCATCTAAGTTTCTTGGATGTGACTTGCCTTATGTTGGAGAGATAGATGCAGGGACGTATTTAGGGGTGGGGGGGACGAACGGGACAGGAATCCTCCACAGAGGGTCGAAAGCTGACGAGAAGTTTTGTTAATCTTTTATTCTGTAGATGTTTTATTAATGTCTAAGCCGTGTACGCTAAGTAATACAGTAGTAACCCTTTTTCAAATGTAAGTGAACAAACAAGTTTATTTCACAGCATTTACGTTGGTCTTGACTGTGTTTGTATAAAGACGACTCGACCGGACCCCCCCCCCCCCGACTAAATTCGAGATACGCTACTAGATACATACAGACAAAACTAAATAAACCGACTATCACATACGAGGAACGATGCGAAGAATGTTAAAAGAGAAAGGTCGAAGAAATGTGTCTCTGCTACGCAGTGTAGAAAGATCTTATTGCCCATGCGTAGCTTTGATGCGTCGTTTTTTCGAGCAATCATTCTGCGTTCAGACCAGCTGCATGCTTTATGTGTCGCACGATTGTGTGTCATCGTTGGTCACCTCACAACCCACTTCCTGCACTGCCTCCCCTCTGCTACGATCTGCGCGAACCATTTAGTTTCTTACTATTTCGTCGCAAGCAGAATACAAAGACCCGCAATCGATACATGCTAGTGACACTATATTTCTAACATCAGTACTGGCAGTATCACGGAGCTACCGCCAGGGCCATGGAACACGTACATATAACCTATACAGCAATACACCAATACTGGACAATCCTCGTAGAAAGGACGCATAACAGCAGGACATCAAAACAAATTTTTGTTTGCAATCCAACAGGCGGACCAAGCAGATGATCGGACCAAGAAGCTTGCTAAACCAAAGGGAAGGAACAGAAATAGCACGTAGGTCTTCATGCCGCTTACCAACTTAGTTTACAGGGTTGGAGTAAATAGAAAAGCGTCAATATTTTTAGCGGAAAGTACAAAACTTACACTTATAAAACCCACTGAAGTGCATACGACCTTAAGCCTCCGAGATTTATGTAACGTTAAAAAGGCATTCCAAACAAAGATCTTTACGAGCAACATCGATGCGGGAATGGCTTACGCAGAACACATTTCAAGCACGAATTTTATATAAACTATATAAAGAGCACTCGCTCTTGGAACCGATTCATAAAATCAAGACCCACGCTTCACACAAAAGATTTCCACGACTGGAGTCCAATATTTTTTAATGCAGAATCCTACGCCGATTGATTGGTTGTTTTTTCAACCCCACAGATGTTTACTGTAAACGTTTCTATTCCTTTCAATCAGTTTTCCTTAATTCTTGTATCTATTCTCTCTCTCTCTCACGCGCGCGCGCACACACACGCACACACAGATTTCACTGCCTCCGTCCACAGGTACACTCGGATGGATTGTTAACCTTGAGAGTTAACGTTGGTTTACATGTACTTTTAAATCTTCGTAACTCCTCTGCTCCTTTGGTGAATAACTGATTTTACTATACCGACTGTAATATTGCCGTTTTGTTCATTTCACTGGCTGAAATTTTGGAAATGCAAGATGTTTAATTTAAACGCACAAGATACCCTACTGTTTGGGAAGTGAACACACAATGTGGAATATGCTAAAGGAATGGCCAAGGCATTCGGGGTCGATGCGTGGTTTTTTCGATGGTAGCAGCAGACGGGAGAAAGAATTAAAAAACCCGTATTATCGGAGCTGTAGACGCCTTTAGCTGTACCGCCTCTTCGCCTCGCCTTGAGGAACGGACGACAGTTGCAGTGGAACGATTAACGTCGGAGACATAGCTGGAAGTCAGAATTCCTGACACTACCATTAGACACAAGTCACTGGCGTGTTTGTAAACGACTAACCCGAAAGCTCACAGCGGGATGGACGTACGCTGGAGACACTGAAGTACAGGCAGTCTTGCGACTAGGTGGCCCAACAAATTAACATACGTCCTAATATCTAAATTCATCCATACCGCAAGGTAACTTCTACCTAACCTTAACAAGAGCGGGTGCTCAAAGAGTCTAGGATCAGCAGTAATAACATTACCTAACTGTACTGCAGGCCCGGCTCCAGGCAGGGGCGAACCGTGCCACCTAACCTTAACAAGAGCGGGCGCTCAAAGAATCTAGGATCAGCAGTAATAACATTACCTAACTGTACTGCAGGCCCGGCTCCAGGCAGAGGCGAACCGTGCCACCCCCCAGGGCGGCAAATTTTAAAAGGTAGCAGGCAGATTCCGGGATGTTAAGTTTTGAAATTGAGGGGAAAAATTATTCACTTAATTTCATCACAATAGGCTATGTAAGATCAGCAAGAATTACTTTATGTACAGTCAGCGGAGTTTAACGAAGAATCGAAAACTCGTGAACGAGAGAACGTAAATCTGACTTTTTCGAAGCTCAAACTTATTACAACTTATCGCAGACCGAGTATGTCCGAGACTCGCCTGAGTGGTCTGGCGACTGTATCTACAGAACATCAGTTAGCTGAATCACTTGATTACAACGGAGTCATAAAGGAGTTTGCCAGTGCAAAAGCTAGACGAGTATTTTTTAACTAATGTATATGATACATTACTTTTGTTATATTTAAGTCATAATGAATTTTAGTTAGTATTTTAATTTTAAGTCATCCCATAGGCATACATTTTTATTGTCTCATGACTCCTTGTATTGTCTCTACAATTTTTATTGTAGCCGTTCGCCGCATCGTAAACGCGAAAACGTTCTAGTTATTTGATAAACACAACAATGCAAACATTCCTAGTCGTCATTTGAAGGCGATCGCCGTATCTTTAGAGTAGGTCTAGTGTGCGTGAATGTGTTCACAGTTAAAATAGGGAGGGGCGGCACTCATAAATACTGCACAGGGCGGTAGAAGCGCTGGGGCCAGCCCTGTCTGTACAGCTGATGGCTAAAATAAAATATAAAACGACAAGACGATGGTATAAACGTGAAGGCAAAAACACGAGCAGACTAAATACTGTTCGGTCTATTTGTATGTGATCAATGGATACGACTCAAAATCACGCAGTTCTTTTCTGAATGTTTTAAATAAAAGTTCAACTGCTGGCTTGTATTCCGTACAGCGTTGACAGACAGACGTCGTGATTTTAGAAACAAAATTTTAATGCACTCTCTTTAAACCCCGATTCTGAGACATCGAGTAAAGATTCAATTCCATATTAAATGTTAATTTCAATTTTAAAAACTTATATTTCTAAAGATTTAAAAAATTCAACTGTACGAATGTTTAGAAAATTAAGTGCAGACATCTGAATAGAGGCGAACAAATACCAAGGCATTGATTACGGGAAGAATTTAAATTAACAAATACCCTCTACGGAAATCATAATGGAATAATAGTAGTAATAATAATAATAATAATAATAATAAAATAACAATAATGTAGGTGCAAACAAATAGAAACGATTGTTTTAGTCGATTGCAGAACAGGATTTGAAAAATATTGTTACGTAATGCGAAAAAAGTGTACGTCAGTACCGAACCTTCTACGTGTTTCTAGGCATTCCGGTGGAACCCGGCTGTAATGTTGTTTGCGTACGTGATTCTCAACGCGTTAACTAGACTGTCCCAGAACACGCGCGGCCGCGCCCACAGTGTCAAGGCCGCAATGAATTACGCTCTAATGTTTTCCTTTATTGCTGATGCGTAGTGTTCTGGAACAATTCTGCTATCTATTTAAACAACGACCGCTGCGCTTAGCAGTCAGTTTTGAGTTGCGATTTATTGGAGTGCGGTTCGTAGTATTGTGGCGAAGTGTTATGTGTTTTATAATTGTGCGGGGCAATTGTTATACAACTGTGTTTTATATTAGTTGACATTTTTATTGCGCGTGAACAATTTTTATTGGATTTGTTGTAAGAGACTATCTTGTTGATTACAAACTGTTTAATTGTGATAATTAAAGCTGGTGATTAGTGATTCCATTGGTGTCTTGTATTTTGTTTTCCACTGTACCATACGACGACCACTGGACCGTCGTAACAATATTTTAAAATTAGTTTTACACATTGTGACCGTACCGAGATCCAACTGCTTCGTTGAAAGAATGTTTTTTTCTAACTGAATGTAATTAATCTGGAACGAGAACCAAAGTTCTATTCAGTTAAGAAATCAGTTAAGCCAGTTTCATTTCAATTTTTAATTATCCTATACAGAGTTTTTACCGATACACTAAAGAAGAGATGGATTATCTAGTACAGATCAGGTTTGCAAAGTACAAATATAAATTATAAAAATAGTTAATTAATAATTACAAAAACCTATAATTATTAGAAAGACGAATTATTTGGAAAATATTAGGCCCACGAAAAACTTCTGAAGGTTAGAAATTAAGAAGTAATGATGAAATATATAAAAGGATAGAAAATATAAACACAAACAATGAGAAAAAAATACTATTATTTTTTGGACATTTATATAGAACTGACGACAATAGGTTGACAAAGCAAATCTTCAAATATCTGTGGGGGAAGAATTCCAACATCAAGTCTGATTAAAGAAGTCTAAAAGGACTTAGAAAAAAATAAGATACACGCAGAAGAAGCAATTGAAGGAAAAGTGTTAAAAATGGAAGGAGTCCAGGGTAGGAGAGAAAAACACAGGTTCAAAGTAGACTGAAGACAGGAAGGAGAGATACAGTGAAAAGATGAAAGAATATTGGAGAAAAAGAAAAGAACAAACAATAAGGATTTGTAATTGGCATGTGGTCCTTAGATGGCCGATTAAAAAAATATATAATATAAAAACATGGTTTGTCATTGTAATACTAATTAAATTTTAAATATCTTTAAATTGTATCGCCTTGGTTTCTTTTATTTTTGTTGAATCAAGATAATATTTTTGTTTAACTTTTCAAAATCAAGATAATATTATCTCACGTCCCGATTTCATTTTTTATAAATCCGGTATTTTTTTTAGCTCAATTCCGGTTTCCGTTGTTATTACAGATCTGACAACGGCGGTGCGCTGTTGTGAAAGCGTCGCCAGGCCGGGGTGGGGCGGCACATTACGTAACGGCGACAATCAGTAGCGTTAACAATAACAATATTACGTGAGCATTGTTGTGTGTTGGGCAGCAGAATCAAGGTTGAATTCTGACCGTAACCACGCTTGTCAATTTGTTCCCCCCTTTGTTGTTTGTTGTCGCTGAACAAACGGCGGCGCTGACGCGTATCCATACTGCGATCGACGCGAAGAATAGTTGAGATGTGCGGACACGCTAAACGGTGGCCGAGAACGAATAAACCTGCGGCAAAACTTGCTTCTTCTTTGTGGCGTACACTTCACTACAGACTTGCCTCGTAACTACGTAGTATCTTCTTCTTATGTCTTCAACCCTAAGATTGGTTTGCAGCGGCCTTCCATTGTGGTCGAACTTGTGCTTTCCTCTCCATTTTCTGATAAGTTTCACAATTTACATCATCCATAATAATAATAACGTTACCTATGTGTACCACCGAAGTAGCTTAGGAGTAGGCAGGGTAGGCTGCCTAATGTGAGCCGTACGGCATACAAGGAAGGCAGTGCGGCCAGCACTACGCTTCAGCCGCCCATTATTATCCCCAGGATGTTATACCAGGTACTCATTTTCAACAGGCTTAGTCGACCTGGGGGCTTAAAAACGCACCTTGATTTTATAGTGCGGGCCCGGGAATCTAGATTAGCAGCCAGGTGCCATACCCACTGGTCTACTATGGAGCCGCCTTACAAATCCATAATTTGCTTTATATACTGCATTCTTGGTCTTCCCTTATCGTTCCTTCCAACACCAATTTTACTAGTCCTTAATGGCGCAGTGTACAGTACGTCCTATAACTTCTGCCCTTCTTCTAACTGTACTGTTCAACAAACACCTCTCATCGGCTATTCTGTTCAGCACCTCTTCATTTGTAATTCTGTCGGACCACTTTACTTTTAGCATCTTGCGATAACAACATATCTTAAAGCTGTCAAGTTTCTCCTTTTCTCCTTCATACCTACTGTTCACGACTCGCAACCATACATGACAATGATCCACATAAAACTCATTAGGATACGTTTACTTGTTTTGAGGGAGATGCTACTTGTTGTTAGTATTCATCATTTTTTGTTAAAAGCAATCTGCCTTGTTTATCCTGCTAATAATTTAACTACGTATAAAGAATGAAAAACAATTTAACTAACGTTTCAGTAAAATGTATGTAGGCTATTTCTTATAAAAAAATTTAACTTCTTTTTAAAAATGGTAAAACGCCTCTTCTCTATTTACTGAGACAGAATACATCAATCTGGAAAATCTAAGAAGACTGCAAGTGAGGGGGTTACGCAGAGCGGCAATGGACGGGAGACATTAGAGAAGATTGGTGTTGGAAGCCAGGGCTAACGTTGGGCTGTAGTGCTAAAGAAGAAGTTGTTGCTTTGCGAGGTGGAACACTAGACTAAAACCAGAGTATAGTGGGAATCGAACCCAAGCTGCGCGTTGTATGATCCAATATATTATTACAACACAACCACGCATAAAACTATGTATTTTGATGTGAATATTTAGTTTAGAAAATCATCTTTTATGAACACAACGGCTGGAACTTCATTGCACCAAAAAATATATTTTCCAGCGTTCCCTAAACTCGAGCAAACAAGACGCGCAATCGATATTCACCCCAGCTGTATCAACAATAAGCGAATATTTCTGTCAACCGGGTGGTCTAGATTGGCAGGTAACACAATATAGCGTACCTTCGTTTGTCACCTTGCACGTTTACCTTAGATGCGTTGTTTTTTGTTTACTCTACCTGTACGGAGTCGTTGTGATCGATCAATGAGTGAACAAGGTTTGACAGCTCACTTACCTACTGAACAAAACACAGTGGGTACAACCCGAGCGATCTGAACTGGCGCCAGATTCTTATCTATCTAATTACCGTTCGTCTAAAACTGATGGGTACCAATTGTACAAGTAGAACCATTAGTAATTCATCAAAGTGCAAGGTTTGACAAAGCAACAAATTCTAAGAAAACAATTTTCTTCTTGGCTTGTTAACAGAAAATGATCGTTTCTAAAGATCAGACAGAAAATGTCATCACGACTTCATCATCAACATCCAGCTGCCTCTAGATAACAGTGGGCTGATCAGTTTTCTGCCAACCTATTCGATTTCTAATATTCTCCACTTTCTCTTAAATCATTAACGATAACTTCGTTCCATTTTACCATGTCCTGACCATTACAAGTCCGTTGATGACAATCCTTTACTCCTACAATACAGAATAATCAGTACCAAAGCCATCCTAATTAGCCTCTTTATCGATCGATTTCATTCTCAACTTAACAATGGGGACTTAATAAGAGCTTAAAAGTTCAAATACTTAGGTGCGAGTCTGACCTTAAATATCAATGAGAAGCTAACTATTGAAAAAAGGGCGAGATAACGTTCGGAGTATGCCGGTAGACTTACAAATCCAAATCACTATCCTATCAGATACTACTGGATGGTAGAGAAACCGGAAAGCTCATATGCGGCAAAGACAATACCTAGTATAGGAATTTTGGAAATGGAAAAGAAAGAAAGGAAACTTCTGGGACCCAGGAAATTATCTGCTAATGAGTTTACATTTTATTTGAAATGATACCCAGAATTGTACGAAAAGTCTGAGAAAATCTCGACTACGATTAGGGAAAGACGATTGGTTTTCTACGGAAACGTTAGAAGGAGGTAACCTGAAAGTATATCAAACAAGATCCTCACCTTCCAAAGAACAGAAAGACACACACCCCATGGGCGAAAGAAGTCCTTCACGATTTGGGGGAAAAAAGCGAAATCAGGGAAGAAGTGTTCAGAAGGTATATTTCAGAGGGTGCTGTCGGAAAAAGAGCGATCCAGAGAAAGGAGAATACTGACGAAGAAGGAACTTTGGAAAGTGAAGGAAGGAAGGAGTAAAATAATAATAATAATAATAATAATAATAATAATAATAATACAAAAACAATAACGACGACGATAATAATAACAATTATTATTATAACAGTAATAAGATTTTATTTTACCATTATAAACATGAACGTGACTCGATCAAGTAGATCCAAATTGTAAAATCCACGGTAGTCAACAGCTCCGCGACGACATATAACTGCCAGAATGGTTCAGTCGATAGTTACTGCTGCAATGTGTCCAAGTTCCAACCAATCTTTTGAAACATATTTTCCAATAAAATAATTTGTGGCGCGAAACAGAGCGTGCTTGCTCTTCAATACATTCGTGAAGAGTACATATTTATTAAATCCCACAACGGTTATTAAATGGAAGTTATAAAAACACCAATTCTTCCGGAGAAGTCGTCAAAAAATTAAAAAAAAATTACCAAACATTACAAAGCACTTGGAGCCGATCGCGTGTAGTGGTGCGCACCAGGTCGCGATGTGGCGTGAAGTGCTTGTGATGTTTGGTAATTATTTTTAATTTTTGACGATTTCTCCGGAAGGATTTTTGTTTTTATAACCTGATGATGAGGATTTACCCTTGAAACGCGTTGCTATTGGAAGTTTTAAAGAAGTCACAAGACGGTGAGTAACCAAGTGTTTACAAATACTACAATTAAATACTATAACGTTGTTGCCATAGCAACGCGTACATACATACATACAGCAATGGTAATGATGACGCGAAATTTCAGTCACTCCCCAAATGTTGCCCGCAGTATGCAAAAACTCATTTCGGTGTCTTTCATTAGGAGATAATGATGCTTAACCCGTTTGTATCAACAGTCTGTGCTTTATAAATGATCTCTGTTGAGCACTGAACACGTTGAGACTTCACCATTAGTCTTAGGCTTCACCAATTGTAAAAGCGTGTAAAAGTTCGTTCTAGACATTCGCGTAAAGTTCTTAAACAGAAGGTTATCATCCAGGTTTCTCATAATTTCAAAATGTCGCGTTCTTAAATAATCTTTCAAGCATATTGAGCGTTGATATTTTTCACGCCTTTTTCTAACTCTTTTCAGCACCAAAAATGCAGCACTTATACCCGCTAACGTAACAGTAGCCTATCAGTCACGTTTACACTGGAGAAACATTGACAACTGTGACGCGCAGGTGTAGACACTTTGCGGCAGGCGTTCAGTACTTTCGGTCTAAGGCACGCGCAAGAACTACTCGGTGTTGAAAGCAGAATTGAAAATTGAAAGCGAAGTGTAAGTTGCAAGCGCATAAGTGTGGACATAGTACATCATTCACGACATAAGTGAGACTAGCAACTTTAATAACAAGTCGGTGGTGCACCTACTAGATACTGTCGAGGATACAACACAGACAAGTGTATTGAGGTTATGAGGATCGTAGCCATACGTCTTACATTACCATATACAATCTGAGAATGTTGAATCATTTCCTCAGAATGGGCTGCACTAAGATTATGATGAAGGTGTTACCAACGACCACAGTGGCTGAAGGAATGGGACTTGAAGGAAGTATCCTATGGGCGGTAAAAGCCATTGGTTCTGGATGATTCCTATCAGCTAAATAAACTCACCAGTCAGGCACTCACAAACCGCTGTAGACGGGCGACAGTGGCGGAGTAGGCTAAAGTCAGTTATACAGTACCTAAAGGAATGCGATCTAAAGGAAGTATCCTATTGGCGGTAAAAGACATTGGTTCTGGAAGATCCCAATCGGCTAAATCAACTCACCAGCCAGCCACTCACATACCGTTGTAGAAGGATGGCAGTAGCGAAGCACGGTAAAGGCAGTTAGGCTACATGTGCTAGTAGTTGTGTCTCGAAAGAGGAGGAGGAGGATGAGAAGAACGTCTGACGTCATTCAACCAATACAAACAAGTACCGTACCATCACTTGTGTTGTCTTCTGTGCCGCGTACGTTACGAAAACAATCTGCTCATAATAATTCACTCTCTCGCTCGTTCGTACTAAACAAACAATTCTACAACTCAATACCGTTAACAAGACGATGGTGTAACAATAGACCGATCAGCCACTTGACGTCTGTGTAGGAAACAAAACCACCAACCTCCACTTGTAATATCCAGTTTCAAAGAAACCGCTGCCAATGCGGACGGATGTTATGAAACTGTGGTTCTGGTATTGCCGAGACCGACAGGATGAGGTGGAGGCTGCATTGTGCGAGACCAGTACAAAATGTTGACCTCACCGTCTGTCCATTCACTGTCCTATTGTGTTACACACACTCTTCCCCATCAGATCTGCTTATTGTCTCACTATTACGGGGCTTGTCTATCTTACTCAATACGGCAAGACATTACGAAACCTTCGCAACACATGCTATCCAAGTACTAACAACCCCCACTACGATGCACTTACTGGTACCTGGCAAAATCTGCGTATCTGGTAAAACGTTAATTCGTGATATAATCAACTTAAGCAAGGTGATGGTTTTTCGTGGAACTGATCCCGTAGTTGATTGTACAGTCCAACTCCAATTTTCGTGGAACTGATCAAAATTGTTGTGGATGGTACAGTCCTGGAACAAGTTAGCAATTTTGAATACCTGTTCTATGGAGTGTATCTTATAATGCAAGCAACGACGTGGTGAATAAGTTGCACAAGTTCAACCTTATGTGCGGGACCATTAGGCGAACCCTTAAGTCAGCAAGCAAAGGAACACGCCTAAAATTCTACAAGGTGATGGCTCTTCCCACACATCTTTATGGGTCTGAGAATTGGACTTTAACGAAAGGCCAGGCCACCAGTCGCGTCCAAGCGGCTGAAATGAGATTTCTCAGGCAGGTGGCAGGATATACTCTCCACGATCATAGAAGAAACACAGATATACGGCAGGAACTGAATATTATGAGTATACTTGTCGCGACTGCTCAGTATCGGCTGAATTGATGGAACATCTTTGCCAAATGGATGACTGTAACAACAACTATGGAACTATAAACCGAGGGGACGGAGAGGTGTGGGACGTCCGAGGAAGCGCTGGAGTGCCCAGCTGTAATCTTTGCCTATTTGAGACCGGAACAAACGATCCTTGGTTTAATGATGATGAACTTACTGTGTACAGTCTCCTCTTTACGATCTGATGAAGGTAAGCTGACACCCTCATGTATTCACGTAGAGTCGTCGAGTATGTTACAGATTCTCTCACCGATAGAACGCTCAAACGCTGGCTGCTAGCAGCTAAGGAGTACCGCTCGCTCATAGAGTATTCAATCAACGCAATGCTCTTTATACCAGAACATACCAATTCACCCATGAAACTCTGATTGTCTTCTTCTTACGACAGTTTCCAGTGGCTGCTCTCCGTTCTGTGCATCCGTCTTCGTCTGTCTACTGCTCCTTAAATCGTACGGTACGAGCATTTATTTATAACCTTTCTTCTTCCCCCGTCCTCTCTTCTTTTCTATCTTCTCTCTGTTCCTTGCCGACAGACAGTTTCTACATAATATATGCCCTAACCAAAAGTTTCTTTCTTTTTTCTTCTTACGTTCAGCCGTTTTCTTTCTCTCCTATTCTCGTCAATACTTCAACGTGTCTCATTTTATTAATCCATTTCATTCCTCGTCGGCACAACCATATTGCGAGGCTCTCTAGGTAGCTTACTTCTTTCTTTCTCATTGTCCACGTTTCAATGTCATACAAAAACCACGCTCCAAATAAATGAAATTTGAATTAAGCAATTCTCTTTCTCATCCTGATCGGAACTCTTCCTGCTGTCACTAACCCTTTTACGTTATCAAAAGTTCTCTCCGCCAAAGATATCCTACTTCCGATTTCCTCCGTACAGCTTCCACTCCGTGTCCCCAAACACATAAATGCGTTCACTAGCTGTACAGGTTTTCCTTCCAAGTATACGATAACGAAGCCTTCATTTTTGAGAAGGAGTACATACTGTATAAACAAACGTGAATACGACACTAATCGTTCTGATCTGGTGTATACATATATTTCAGAACATTTCTCTCGGCGTCAAGAGAACTTTTCAATCTTTCTTGTTTGCAATTTCCACTCTCACATTCTTATATTACTACACGATTGATCAAAGTTCTCTACATTTTCTACTCCTCTCCAATAAATTGAACGCCATTACCTTATCTTTTGACGTAACACCAATGATACGCGTGATTTAATCGCAACATACTAGTTATTACGACCGATTTCCGCTTTTCTAAACGTACAATCCTTTACGAGCTTAAACCCCATTAATTAGAAGAACTACTCAGACAGTTTAATATCATACATGCGAAACATATGGTAGTTTATATTCCATGCGAAATGTGCAGTTATTACATAAAACAGAATTATCACATACACATAAATCCAATGGTATGAACGTTTCTATCATTCTATAACTGACTTTCTGAGAAGGAAGGGTTTAAGTCGAAATTTAAAATTTTTGTTTATTTAACTTAAACCTATTATCTGATAAGGTGCTGGTAAATCTAAGGTGTATATCAGTCCAGTACTTATTTTCTATATTTTTATCGTCGACTTTTACAGCGCTACAATATTTTTTTCAACATCGTGAAAAAAAGAAAACACGGACTTAGACCCTTCTCCTGAGACCGACCCAATTATAATTTATAATAACTGTTTCATCATACTGTACTCCGAATTTAAGAATAATACTTTTTAGAAATTACTGTAGCTGAATAATAATAATAAATTTAACAAATTAGTCGCGATTCTAAAACCAATTCTTAAGAATCCACTTCGGTAAACGCTTATTATAATTATTATTGTTATGACGGTTACTCGTGTGATATGACATTTACAACTTATTTTCGCAGCCAAACCGTTGTCACGAATACGTCACACAACGAGCGTATATGTTACGAACCAGTCACGACTGCTTTCCTTATATTTTAATCTCACATAAATGTAGGACACCAGGTGTTTTAAAAATGTGAAACGGTTTTTAGACGAAATCGAAATGGCAGACGTCAACAAAACTGTAAAACTTTCGGCAGTACCGGAACTGCGAAATTTGTGACCAACGTGAAGTCAGCGTTTTCAACTTACAACTCGAACTACAAGTAAATAAAAATACTGCTAAGAATAAAAACAGGAATGTGCTCCAAAAGCCTTGCAGGGGAATCTAAAAACTTGACCTATGTATGTCGACCGTGGTGGAACACCCCTCAGCCCATAAATCTTCGAAGTTAAGTAAGGGCGGTTACGCAGCAAAAGACTCTGAACCGACTCCCCTCTCAGGTCAAGAACTCACACCATAAAAGTAAACTCCTTCACGGAATAATTTACCGGCAGAAACTATGCAGTGTTGGTAATAGTGGTAGTAGCAGCAGCAAAACTTGTTTCTGACTAATCGATACAAAACTGCGTGGTTACTGCGATGGTAACCTACTGACATACAAAGTAATCACGAACCACGTGCGCGGCTGCAAAGAACACGGCCTACAGAATACGATAACATTTGCATACGTAAGAAATCAAGAACCTCAGCTAATCGTTTGTGCGGTCACTTTATATGTTAAAAAAAGATAAATAAAATAAAATAAACAAGTCGTAATACCAAGAACCGCTTTTTAAATTACACATCAGTAAATCCGGGTTAAAACATTTTCTTGTTGTTTTTCCTACGGCAGCAGGGTTTTAACATGATAGTGTTAACATGATATAGGTTGGGGGTCATTCCACAAATGCGTGATGCGTCATCGAAAAATGTGACGCTTCCTCGCTTTCGATTCCCCACAGTCTAGAAATCTTTTGTTTACAAAACGTTATCATGCTTCGATGTTTCGGTTTCGTCGAAATTCTTTATGCGCACGCAGCAGGGAGGGAGGGAGGGAGGGAGGGATGGAGGGAGGGAGGGGAGAGAGAGAGAGAGAGAGAGAGAGAGAGAGAGAGAGAGAGAGAGAGAGAGAGACTTTTTTGCACTAGTTAATGGACGTTTTATTTTAATTTAATTACGTTTGATTTTTAATTTAAACACAAAATAATTTTATATCTTACTTTTAAAACATGTAATGTAACGTACTCTATATCACTGAACTGTAATAGAGTTATGGATAACAGCCTCAATAATGGATTGCCAACCTGGCTTTTTTTTACGTTCTGTAGAATGTAATGGTTCTTCTCCATTGATCACTGTAAACTGGAGCTTAATTAAATCATATGTGTCACTTTGGTGAAATTCATTTCATCTATAAAACAGAGCGGTTGAAAATGAAGTTTGATTTCGCTACAGGCTCTATAGTTACGGATACTGTCAATTTAGGCTCTTCCCCAAGATCATACAACCATCGTTTTCTGAGCCGACCCCTCCTCCACCTTCTTCCAATTCATTCCTGGTTGTCTGTCAATATAAGTACACAATGTTAATTGGATACATGTGTAGCATTTGGCGGTATTAATATAGGCCTATTGTCGCCTGAAGGCGACGTCTGATTCTATACAGGTCGAAACGTCGTGTTTATTACTTTTAACTTACGATGGCTAATGTCCGAAATCTTAAAATTTATAATTTATAATGAGTAGCCTATACTGCGCCACCGATTAATAATAATTTTAAGAATCGCACAAATTAAACAAACTCAAACCCACAACTGGCTTACCTAACCTTGCGAAGGAAAACACAGGTCTATAACAACATGTAGCTCTCTCATTCAAACCGTTACTCGTCGACATCAAAGCATGTGTTATTAGTGATAACCAATACTTCACCTCGTATGAGTGTAATTACATTGTTGACACGTGTTTGCATATCATTAAACACCGGCTACTTACAGCAGAATGACGACGACACGACGGGCCACTCCACTGATGGCGATAAGCTGGGGTTAATGAATACCCTACTAATTGTGCCAATGATGCGTCAACGTAGACTCAAAACGGTGATCTCGCCTTACTAATCGCCCAATTTGACAAACAGTGTTGGGAGGTGCTAGAACACATTATTACAACAAAGGCGCCCAATCTGACAAACAGTGTTGGGAGGTGCTAGAACACATTATTACAACAAAGGCGCCCAATCTGACAAACAGTGTTGGGAGGTGCTAGAACACATTATTACAACAAAGGCGCCCAATCTGACAAACAGTGTTGGGAGGTGATAGAACACATTATTACAACAAAGGCGCCCAATCTGACAAACAGTGTTGGGAGGTGCTAGAACACATTATTACAACAAAGGCGCCGACTGTCATCCTTTTGGTCGAGGCAGTATAATATCCCGTACAAGACGCACCGGATTTGGACGCACGGCTGCAAGCTAAACCACATTTTCTAACTTAGCGCGTAAATAACATTATGTAATGCAATGTATTTTCTATAATCTAAGTGCTATTTCACTAACTGTGGACGCTGTGAATTGTTTATTTTATTTTGGTTTACGCCCTTCCACGTATCGAAGACCCCTCCCTGTGTTTTTATCTGTCACCAAGACGAAAACGTTCAATGTAACAAAATTACAACACTAATTTCTTTAGTCAACAAATCTGCTATAATGGTAAAATTATTTTTTAAATAAGAAGTACCGTACGCTGATTATTCAACGTTTCTTGGAAATCTCTGACGTCGCGTAAAATATAAATAAATAAACGGAACACAAAACACAACATCCACGCACACACAATTTATTTCGTTGTTTCCTCCAAATAAAACGAAAAAAAAAAAAAATCTATCGACAAAAAACGGGGGCTGCCATAACCGTTACTTTTCATTCACTGGAAGTACTTTCTCCTTCCACAACAATTGTTATCTTTCGCCTCCTCCTCTTCCTTTTACAATTTACTTTCGCTTCAATCCATTCATGCCCACCGACAACACACTTTCTATGTAATGATCGTATGCCATACCACATTGGCTTGCTTCTCTTTCTACACACGCTTCGACGAGTCTCCTGTCCTTCGCACAACTACAGACTGTCGATCCTTTATCACGTGTGTTCGTTTCTAATCTAAAGTTTACGTTTTGTGAGTTCTCTCTGTGTGGTCCAAGTTTCTCCTCTGAACAGCGGTCTTCATCGAATATAACACTTCACTGTTCTAAGCGTCGAATAACACGCAGTTTACTAATAATAGTCCTGAGTTTGTTTAAACTATGCCTAGGGCCATAGGGAGTGGGCCGGTACAGTGGTAGAGTTCGTGACTAACAATCTCAGTGGCTGTGCTGCGGTCATGGAATCGAGACAAGGTCACAAGACTCAGTCTGCCTGTCCACTCCCTATGACTGGGAAAATTTAGACAGGGGTCTTGTGTAGCACGTCTGGGCTGAGCTAGATAATTAACCATGCCCCCCCCCCACGACATACAACACGCACCCCACGTGGTTACGAGAGATGGCTGGGATTTATCTCTGGCGGTGGAGGAACGTGAGTGGTCGACGGCGGGGGGGGGGGTCTAATGCTTGACGACAGACAGAAGATCTTATTTAAGCTTACTGTTAATTGTAGTTTTGCATGACCGCCTTCTTTAGTGCCGCGTATAAATGTGATAACAGTCATGCAGGCCTATCTGCATGCCTAATCCTACGAAATTACGTAACGCTCTCGAAAAGTTGGCAGGTGCAGTGTCTCTGTCAAGGCCAGGCCCGGCTCCGGGCAGGTGCAGTGTCTCTGTCAAGGCCAGGCCCGGCTCCGGGCAGGTGCAGTGTCTCTGTCAAGGACAGGCCCGGCTCCAGGCAGGGGCAGTGTCTCTGTCAAGGACAGGCCCGGCTCCAGGCAGGGGCGAATCGTGCCATCGTCCAGGGCGGCAGATTCCGAGATATTAAGTTTTGAAATTGAAGTAAAAAATAAAATTATTCACTAAATTTCATCACAATATGTAAGATCAGTAAGGCCTACTTTATGTACAAAAGTCGGCGGAGTTTAACGAAGAGTCGAAAACTCGTGAACGAGAGAACGTAAACTGACAATGAGTGCTGCCTTGGATGAGTCATCAGCTGATAAAGCTGCCTTTTGATATTGCAAGCTGATAAACAGAACAACATAAACATTCCTAGTTGTCATTTGAAGGCAATCGCCGTATCTTTAGAGTAGGTCTATTGTGCGTGAATGTGTTCAGCGTTAAAATAGGGAGGGGGCAGCAGAAACGCTGGGGCCGGCCCTGGTCAAAGCCGTGTACTCTAGACTGTTCGAGTACTCTCAACCACGCAAATTATGCTCACACGCCGCCGCCAAGAGAATGGAAAATCATTCTGGTATACCTGCAGGGCCTATATAAGCAACAGCGGCATGCTTAGAAATTAGTTACACCTGGCCTGAGTGCGGATCAAGTGATGTCTGCTGATTAGTGGAAAGTAATTATTGTGTGATAGTGTGAAACTCTGTTAGTTGACATTATTACTGAGAATGGACAAATTTAACTTGAATTATTGTATGAGAGTACCTTTTTGATTTCAAATTGTCATTTGTGACTAATTAAAGTTGGTAATTAGTGACTTAATTTGTGTCTGTATTTAACAGTGTTACGACGGTCTCCGTATGGTACAGTGGAAAACAAACTACAAGACACCAATGACGTCACTAATCACGAGCTTTAATTAACACAATTAACAGTTTGTAATCACACGTTATTCAACAAAATTATATTCGTACAATGATTCAAATTAAATTTGTCGACACGCAATAATAACGTCAACTAACAGAGTCCCGCACAATAATCACTAATAGCCACTTGAAACACACCGAGAAATCGCCTGAAGTAAACTTAAACGACATGCGTGGGACGCGTCCTTAACAAGCTCGAAAATTATAGAGGATACTTCAGCGCGGCCTTGGCAGAAACGCGCACCGGCAGGGCTAGTCGAGAAGCTTGTAGAACACCATCGAACGCACGAGAACGTTCAGCATTACGTAACAATATTAATATACATCTGTATATACATGTACAGTACAACGGGAGAGACAAGACAACCAATGAACGGAGACGGGAAGGTAACTATTATAACTCTGAAATTTACTTCATTCAATCCTTTCTAACTAATATTTAAGAAAAAATTATGTTCAGATTAATTTTTAAGTACAGACCCCTATATAATGTTACAAACACAATGTAATCAACGTTGTTCATATTTTTTAACATTGAAAATGTTTATACGGACGTGTCGCACATTTGAAAACGACCTAAAACGTTAATTAATCGTTACCATTAATTATATTGTGTTAATTAAAAGATTATGTTCTCTTCAATCTAGCCTACGTTCTTGGGCGTCATCTGTAACGGTAATTAAAGTTACAAAGATGTCTATTGATGTTAATTGTAAGTTTAATACTTATTAAAGTCTCACTCACTTTAGGAGTGATGAGTACAAATTATATTTTCGTGTTCAAGAAAACTAATTAAGTAATATTGTTGTATCATCCCTCAGGTTGTTATTTAAATAATGAAACACATACACATTTATCAGTCTAATTAATGCATTTATTAAATTTACGTTACTTGTCATTAATATCAATTATTTGACTTTTAACATATTATGATCATTCATTATTTTAAAATATGATTTCTCTCAACAGACACTTATTCTAAGATCTCTATATCTCAAGGTTCAATTTAATTTATCTAAGCATGAATAACACTTATCTCTAGTTAATTATCATACTAACACGTTTTATTTCTAAATGGATTCATGTTTAAAATATAAATTTATTCTTAATTGAAATGACGTAATCATACTACTTCACGTTTTAATGTTACTTCATGCGTAATTTCTTTAGTAGTACATGTTTTATTTGTAAGTTCTTTTAGTAGGACAGACAGGTGTTTTAGCAAAATATTAACTAATACATAAAAGTTACTGTTGGTACGATTATCCCAATCTACGGCGCGTGGATCTGCGATGAATCTACGGGCGTGCTGGTGCTCGGCGAAAGACTGGGCGGGAGGAGGGCTGCGCTTGCCTTAGGTGTGCTTAGTGCCACCTCTGGTGTGGACGCTACCTCCTCCTACGCTCTCTCCCGTGTCCCGACACTGCCGCTTGTCAGCCCTCGGCGACTATTCCTGAGCGGTTAGAGGCGCCCTGCCCGTTGTGGGCGGGTAATTTCGTACTGGACGAGGCCTTTGTACTGTAGCGCGTGACATTTTATCGTTTAGGAATCTATACCAACACTGCTTTCACGGTGTTTCCCCGGTTACCCCTCACATCAGATCCCACACGTTAATACCACGTAATACAGGGTGTCCTAAGTGGCAACGCCAGATAACGTTTCCATAAAGTTCTGCTAAACTGTATAACAATAACACACCAAACAAGACGCCGTTCCAGAGCTGTTGGATTGTGCGTCGTGAGACGACCCAATGGTTTCCTAGTACCGAGCCTCCGGTAGGGGCTCCTGCCTAGTGGTCCTGTCCAGACGGAATATTATTTATTTATTTTTAGTGGTCGCCACAACGACATGCTCGTACTAGGTCGACTAGTACAGAATTTGTCGAGGCCGTTTCCAAGATTCACCTGGACGTGTTCGGTACTTGCCAAGGCCAGCTATGAGTGGGTTTGTCTGGGTCCTCGCAGCTCGGACGTAAAATTTACGTGCAAGTCGCCTTGCGGTGTCATCCAAGGAGCGGACACCGAGTCCTCTTCTCAGGAGACGAGAAGAAAACCGATAGGGGACTTTGGCCGCTAGCCGAAGACCTCTATCGAGAATTTGCAACTTTCTTTTATGAACGGTTGCGAGGTAACCCCAGACGGGAAGAGCGTAGGTAATGATCGGCAACAGATACGCGTTGACGATCAACTTACCCAGCTTGCGGGTCATAGCCTTGTTGGCAAGTATTGGAAACAGTTGCGCGAGACGAGCGGACGCTTTCTTTCTCATCGTCTCAGGGTGGGCACGCCAGGTGAGCCGACGATCTAGGTGGACACCGAGGTACTTAACTTCTCTCGACCAGGCCAAATACGTTCTACCGAGTCTCACTCGGCCTCGTGGTTCTTTCCGGCGCTTTGTGAATAGCACCGCGGAGCTCTTGGTTTCGTTGACGGCAACTTTCCAGCTTTCCGTCCACGTCGAATACGCATCGAGTGCGCGCTGAAGTCGTGGAATAGCAAAGTCTGCGTTCCGATCGGCGGTATAGACCGCCGTGTCGTCGGCAAACAGAGCCATCTGGACTCCAGGCTCTCTGGGTGCGTCGTTGACATACACGGAGAACAGGAGAGGCCCTAGCACGCTACCTTGAGGTACCCCGGCTGTAATGCGTCTCTCGGAAGAGACATGGTCGTCTATTCGCACGCAGAAAGTCCTCTCCGTCAGAAAGCTAGCAATCAAGCGAAGGTAGCAATCTGGGAGCTGGATTTCCCGGAGCTTGAACAAGAGCCCGTCATGCCAGACACTATCAAAGGCCTTTTCCACATCTAGGAAACAGGCGACAGTCTGCTCTTTCCGACACCCGGCGTCCGTTTTGTATTCCACCAGTCTCATCAGTTGATGAGTGGTGGAATGCCCCACACGGAAGCCGAACTGTTCGGGGACCAGTACATCGAAATTTCTTAGATGATCTAGTACTCTCCGTTGTACGAGACGTTCGAGAACCTTTGACGTGGCTGACAGTAGACTAATGGGCCGGAGGTTGCCGGGACGGGAAGCGTCCTTTCCCTGCTTCGGGATCACTATGACCGTCGCTTTACGCCATTTCTGGGGAAAATAGGCCAGTCTAAGACACGCGTTGAACAGCGCGACCAAGAAAAGTACTCCTCACTCCGGGAGTCGAGTAAGAGCGGCGTTCGAGACGCGGTCCGGACCAGGAGCTTTTCTCGGCACGAGTTCAACGAGCCGATCTGTGACCTCTTCCCTAGTAATGGGTTCGGGCTCCGTAGTGATCGGAAGAGACAGAAAGTCTTCCACTTCGTTCTCGACTTCTTCGTCGAAGTCCCAGTCCATAGGCGGGTTAGGTGCGAACTGTCGCTCAAAACACGCGCCCAAGTACTCGGCCTTCGCCTCCGGGCGAGCCAGGATTTGACCGAAAGGTCCAGCAATGGCTGGGATGCGAGGCCGGCGCCTCTTCCCTACCAACGCCGAAGGTATCCGGTAAGGGCTACTTTCGTCCGATCCGTCCCCTACTTGGGCCACGGCGAGTTCCCAACAGCGTCTCCGGTAGGCCTGCATTTCACGACGTAAAATGCCGGTCGCCCGGTTGTACGCTGCTTTGTCGGCCGGATCACGGGTCCGCTGCCAGCGTCTCCGGAGGCGATTTCTCTCGCAAGCGAGAGCACTCGTCTCCTCAGGGATCCGCTGCCAGTGGGGCGTGACGCCAGGCTTCATCCTGGAAGACGCGTCGATCGCAGATACGACAGCCTGGTCAAACGCGGCAACTGCCTCGTCGACTTGGCGGACGGTTTCGAGTGGTCCCGCCTCTGGCAATCGGCGACTTAACGCCGGGCCATAGCAGTCCCATTCTACCACCTTCCTGACATCTCTGCGTACGACGTGCTGGGTAGCGACGTGTATATTGGGGAGATGATCGGACGATAGTTCCGTTAGCGCGGACACATGGACCGGACAGTCAATTCCTTGGATCACTGCTATGTCCAAGACATCGGGAGCCGCGTGGCGTTGTGAGGAGTAGAACGTAGGTTGGGTAGGCCCAATCACTGTTATCCTGCGAGAATCGGCAAACCTGCGTAAACGTTTCCCGTTTGGGGCAGTCAAGCGACTGTTCCAATCGCCATGTTTACAGTTCAGGTCGCCGGCCATGATGACCCTCCTGTGTGCATCGAACGCGACAGCTAGATCGGGGTGAAGGAGCTCTTTTTCCGGCGGTTTATACGCCGCGACCATCTGTACGCCGCCTAGAGTGTTTAACAACTCCACAGCGGTGCCTTCGAGGTGAGTCATTGCAGGCAAGACGACTCGGTGATGCTCGAGATTGAGCCTCACCGCGACGGCAGTACCGCCACCAGCAGTGCCCGGTCTGTCGTTTCGATAGCACACATAGTTGGCCAGTCGTAACCGACTCGCAGGGGTCAAGTGGGTCTCATTAAGAAGGACTACATCGGGTTTGAGTCGGGCCAATAATTCTTGGAGTTCCTGGATCTTGTTGGACAACCCGTTGGCGTTCCAGGAAAGAATTGAGAGATCTCGTTTGAGGACCCGACTCATAGAAAACCTACACAAGTGGCGGCTTCCACCAAGAGCATGAATCTCTCGGTTGTATCGGCAGTCTCCAAGCGGGAGCGGATGGACCTGAAGGTCTGGGCAACTTTGCGGAGGTCAAATTCCGCAAGGAAGTCTTTGACGACCTGATAGTCGTCTGGTTCGGTTTTCGAGGCAGATTGCCCGGAGACTGTGTGCGCATAAGAGCGCCGAGGCTTGTCAATCGGGGGATTGGTGGAAGCCAGGGGTTTCTTAGGGCCAGGTGTAGCGCCTCTAGCGGAGATGCTAGGAAGAGGGACAGATGCGATTGCGTCGGACTTCGCGGGCTGTGCAGGCTGTCTGGACTGTGCGGCCGGGTTGGCAGGAGCCCGGGAACGAGCGCCACGGGGCTTACGATGCCGCTTCTTTTTGCCTGCATTAGGGTACCGTGGGGGCGGGAGGTCAGGCGAGGCTGCTTCTAAAGCAGGGGCAGGATTCTCCGGTGCTGGGGAGGGTTGAGAATTCTCAGGCTCCACAACCGAGATGTTGTCTGTAGGCTGGGTGGTCTCACTTTTAGATGCCACGAGGTTTCGGCGCTTTTTCGCCATAGGCGGGACAGGGGCCTGTGAAGGAGCCTGAATTGGAGTTGCCTGAGCTGCAGGTGTTTGCTTCGGGCCTTTGCTGCGTTTACGTTGCTTATTAGCAACTGCGGCGAAAGACACGGCAGCCGTAGCAGGAGGCGAAGGGCCTGGCTGCTCGGTTGCAGGTCTAGAACCAGCTTCCGGATGCCTCGGTGGTGGCAGGCGCCCTTTCGGCTTTCGCCGCTCGAGCTCCCGCTGAAACACCGGACATGCCCGGTAGTTGGCGGGGTGACTTCCGCCGCAGTTGATGCACCTTTTAAAAGCTGGTGCGTCACAGTGTTTACTGGCGTGAGGTAAAGAACACCTCACGCACGCCGGAGCGTTAGAACAAGTCTCTGAGTGGTGCCCGAAGCATTGGCACTTGTAGCACTGAGGCAGAGCCCTGGGAGCGCGGCTTCTTTCCACTTTTACGCGGAAACCAAAAAGCCTCGTAAGAGAGAGTAGGCTTGCGCCTGCCTCGCTGTTCTCGGCCATGATGCGGACCAGGGGAATGGGACGCCTTGGTCCGGCGGGAGCAAACACCCGATGTACCGCGCGAACCGGATAACCCAGATCGCGCAGTTCATCGAGGATTTCCTCGAGAGGAGAGTCCACGTCTAAGCCTCTGAGCACGAAGGACAAAGGCTTCACGTGTTTCGGGGTGAAGGTATGGTACTGGAGGTTGGCGGATTCGACGAACGCCATGACGCTGCGGTACTCGTCCATTCCTCGGACAGCGATCTTAACGGTGTCGCCCCCAAGGAGCTTCAAGTCAACGCTGGCCGGGGAAAGTCCGGGAGCCAGTATCAGTCGCCGGCAGAAACCGGTGACGTTGTTCACGCCGTGAACGAACACGGGCGGGATGCGACGAGTGGTCGGCGGTGCTTGGGCAGCGCCGGGCACAGTCGGCCCCGGGCCGGATTCGCCATCGGCGGGGACAACTTCCATGGCGGACGCCGAGGAAGAGGTCGAGGAGGACCGATTCCGCCTCGGTTTCTTAACCGGGCGCCCTCGTGGCCCAACCGCCACGAAAGCGTCGGTCTCGTCACCGGGCAGCGGAACCGTCCGGGGGTCGACAACTTGGTCCGCATCCATAGCCGGAGAACACGGCGAATCGCTCGTGTGGGGTATGGAGGAGGCGAGCGATTGCGTGCTCGTTGACGCGCCCGAGCCGGGCATTTCCGCCAACGAGCGGGAGGTTAGCCGACCAGAGGCAGCCAGGCTGCCTCCGGCGGTAACCAGGGACCTAGGGTCCGGCCCGAGCCGGATCGTTTGCGGGACAACTGGAACGCTCAGGCTTCCTACGAGCTGGGCTAATGACCGGCTTCGTTAGATACCTCTCCTTACCAAGAAAGGTGTCCACCGGCCTCTTTACCTAGGCGATATCCAAGCTCGCTTACCACTGGTGGGGGCTCGCAAGGATCGTCCTAGGCAGCGCTACCTATGAGCCTGAGCGTCAGCGGGCAAGATGCGCTGCGCAACCGTAAGCTCTGGTAGGCCAAAAAAATGCTTCCTCTTCAACGGCAGTTGGTGGTCCTGAAAAGGGTCACTCGGCTGGTGGTCCTTAGAAGGTCCGACGACTCAGCTGTGTGTGCTAGCTACTCGGTTCACCAGCCAGCTGAGTTTTCTTCTTCCTTCTAAGGCCTGATGTAATCCAGCAAGCAGGGCAGCAGATGTAGTTTGCCTGTCCTCTTCAAGTGAAGGTAGCAGGGCAGCAGCTGTACAACAGCGAGTCGCTTCCGAAAACGTCCAGTGAAGAGCTGATCCAGAGAGGAGGTCCTTCCCGTACGAGAAGCTGAAGGGACGGGACCGGACTGGACGTGGACCTGGACAACACGAACAAGACGCCAGCGAACGCGCCCATAAGCAAGACGCACGCACACAGGCTTCGCTCCCGTAATTAAAAATAACATTTTCTGCGACACAAAGACTTTCTCCATTGTTCTGGATAAAGCGGAAAGACGCAGCCGCAACACGCGCTTTTGTTACACTACTGTTGCGTAATTAAAGCTGTTTTACACACACACAGACAGACACGCAGGAAGCAATTCTCACGCCGAGTAACGGAAGACGTTGACTTTAATGTGACGCTAGGATTAACACAACAGTACGATTCTTCCCTGGCAGTTATGTAAATTGCACGTTGCATGTTCGTACACGTCGACTAATTAGCAGTACACTCGTATGTCAAACATTACGTGCGTGGTCTGAAAGTAGGCTTAATGGTTCTTTTCACAGGTGAAAGTAACATCGCTGAGGCCAGCGTCTGACGTGTGGCTTATGAAAGACGAACGAATGTAAACGTATTATCGAAAGTGACCTTAGCGCAGTCATAGTACACGTGGAGGAGTGGTAGAAGGTGGAAGACGTGGATGAAAGTACCGACAAGTGTTTGTGTGCGCGCGTGCGTGAAACAAATACGCACGCCGTTATCAGCAAGGATACTGTGAGCATTATCCACAGTGGCGTATGTTTCTTTATGTGAATTGGTCGGTTCGGTTCCACCGAAGGCGATAAGCTGCGCGGTAGACTACCGCTAATTGTGGATTCAACAAAACAGTAATCTCATCTTACTAACGGTGCAATCTGATTGGCGCACAGAGACAGTCCCCGGAAGTATCGCTCAATTACGAACACATTACTACATCAAAGGTTTCCGAAACTCAATCTACAGGCTCTGCTCTAGTAATACAGCAAGCGTTACGGCAGATAAGCCAAACTAGTACTTATGCGAAAACGCATCTTGTTTTTACAAATACTGCTGAAAAAACACTGAGAACTTAGATATTAAGTTGCCGTGACCCACTTCCCTTGATTACTTAATCGTTTGGCCTAAATCTTCGTGAGTATTAGTAGATTATAAACCTGCAACTAATTACAATATATCGCAATTCAAACAACATAATTATATTTGAATCATTAAATCAAATTTTTCTTAATCCGTTCTAACATGTGACATAAATAATCGTGCGAGTCACAATTACCCCAAACATTATGACGACGGGTAAAGTGTACATACGCTTAAACACAACAAAAACTCGCCTGACTAGTGCTGTGTATTGTTCTGCCAAACTAGGTCAATAAACATACTACGTATTCTGTCACCGTCTGCACGACTAATTCGTTTGGAATAAATTCGAACGATTGTTTAAATCATTCGCAGTACAGGCGTGCATGAGAGCATGTGCGCATGCGTTAATTAACCTCAAGTCCTTTGTGCTCGACTGTCTTTGTTGTTACGACAGCGTCTCTAAATACGTACACAGTAGTGGGCCACAAGTCGCTTGACAAACATTCGTTGTTGTTCTAATAACGCGCAACAATGAAAGGTTTTGTGAGATTCCGTTATTTCCACGTTTCATTGTCATATTGTGATCTCTACACGGACAATTCACAAACAATTAGTACACATTTAATGACTACTAACATGTTATGGAATATTATATCTTATTAATGTAAGAAAATACCTGTAAAGTTATTATTACTCTTTTATGTAAACGCGCTCGCACACACACACACACACACACACACCTAAATCCTGTGCTTCGTTTCATTTCTATATACTCTAGCTTTCCGTGTATTTTCACCCAGAAAAGACGGCCATCATGCATTCAATTCAAATTACAAAAGATGACTGCACCAACATTTGCAGCGTGTACCAGCGGATATATTGCGTAAAGCAGTTATCCAGTACAGACCTGGGGAAAGAGACGGCAATATGGCGGGTACCAGAACTGCGATCTACCCCAGGAGTGTAGAAGAAGAACAACAACAACAATCCATCTTACTGACCCCCCCCCCCCCCACCACCATCCCAGGTAGGTAAGCTCATAGTTAACATGTACGTTGACTCTTCTAGAGCTCTGAGAAGAGGCCCCAAGTGTCCGCTTTCTTGATGACACCTTGAGACGCCTGGCGCGTCGGTTCTGTGGTCGGGCTGGTCGTGTGACCCACAATCCCCTAATCGCCGGACTCGGTAAATACAGTCCAAGGCCAGGCGAGTCTTGGAAGCGAACCCGTTTGTTAGCCCCAGTGCTATAATCCACCAATCGAGGGTCTCTTCATGCAACAGATAGATAACTCAACCTGGCACAGTGGCAGAAGCCCATTTCGGGATTCGGGGCACACTACATACCCCGAGTCATCATCCATCTTTCGTTACTTTCAGCGGATTTTTGAACGGTGATACATTTATCGTTCGCATCTGTTTGCCAAAGGTGCGAAATATTTGTGTAACAGGAAATTGCCGCAATCTACCGCTGCAGTCTTCAGCAAGACAAACACGATCCGATTTCATTATTTTATTCAACAGTCAGCCCAGATAAGAAGACAAGGCGATTGTGAAAAACGGTGCATCTTAAAATACTTTCATGTGGATATTTCTGATACTGTGTTACTCGACGACGCCGACGCCCGGAGCTTTGGAAGCAAGTATAGCAACCTATACGCCGGGCTACAGAGATACATTTTTTAGGAGGAGGGACTGAACGCGTTCGAGCTCCCACCCAACAAAATTTTGAACCTATGAAATTTCGAAGCATAAAAACAATCAAAGTATAAATACATACAAACTATTACATAATTAAACATTTTGAAAGATGCCTCTGAAAGTCAACTCAGATGTACTGTACTCAGATCTGAAAGCAAAATATAAAATGAACTAAACTAAATACACTCTGAATGCAAAATATAAAATGAACTACACTAAATACACTCTGAATGCAAAATATAAAATTAACTAAACTACACATTTCAGATTATATTTAGTTTAGTTAATTTTATATTTTGCATTCAGATTTTATTTAGTTTTTACAGACACTTGACCTTCCCTTAGCTCCTGCAACCCCCCTCTCCATCTTCACACCTCACACATGTTCCAATACACGCCCTAAACAAATGGCCACCACCACCCTTACTTACATCCTCTCTTTAGGTTTTCATTCATCTCTTTGACAATGGCGTAAGAAGTCGAAACAGCTGTCAGAGTTAAACAAAATCTATGAAACGTACCAAGTGTTTATATATTTTTTAACAACCTACGGTAGTTGTATTGTATGTTTGATCTGTTCCTCTATTGGTACAGCCTGATGTTTACTTAAGTAGGTCTACATTAGTGAACAAATTTCCACGCTGGGAAGATACGTTAGTGGTTAGGAAATTCCTGCCCATCTAAGTAGTACAAGATAATTGATTCTAAGCGAAGAAACAAATTATTCAACTCGTTTTCACTACAAACGCGGTTTTATAGACGGTGACAGGAACAAAAATGAAAGTAAACGTGTGGACGATGACGATGATAAACGATCATACGGCTCGCGAGCAATATGTTTACTCAACGAACCGGTTTGTAAAGTAATTGACAAAACTAACTGTACTTACGCAATACAGAAACCAGTGGTGAGCTGTCAAGACGCGAACATGAACGTCCGACAGTCCGATCGATCACAGTTCTGTGACCAAAAATTTCACGTTCACATATTGTCGTCAGTGAAAGTTACGAGTTTATTACTGCCGAGTAAAAGCCACCTGTCGTAAGAAACGCTGTAATAATACATACGAGATGTTGGCAACGGACTTTGCATTACCGGTTATATGAATCGTGCGATAACATTCTATAACGTACAAGAAGTGAGTGGCTAGTGAACGGGTTACTTGCATCTGCAGTAAATAGGTTATAGGTCTTGGCACTGTGACAAACCTGTTAGCAATTCGTGTTTTGTTCGGTACAATAACCACAACGTCGTAAAGCAGAAGAAGGGGGGGGCTGTACTCAGAACGCACTAAAGTTTGACAGCAGTATTTATTGGCCCCCAAGACGTAAAAACGTACGGGGGGGGGCAACAATATTAATTCGTATTTCCGTGTATATTCAGAAGTTTACAGAACGTTACACGCAATCGAAGAAAATCAGCGTTTCAGGAATATGGTTATATGTTAGTCTTCATAATACAACGAACGCTAAGAAACAAAACAAGAACTAATACTAAAATGAATTTTTTGGATTTCGTTGTCCATGACGTGTCCGTTGATTAAATAAATATAATTAAATCACTACCGACTCGGAACACAAAGTTTTTTTATGGGTAAACACGTGAAGGTTTTACCTTTTAGCCTGAACCAGTTTTCGCTTATTATAAGCGATTATGTAATTAATATTATAAGCGCTTATTATAAGGATCGATATTGTGTGGGGTGTAATATGTTCGAATAATGCGTGTTATTTGAATTGTGTCTGTTCGTTTAGGATGTCGTTTTTATGTGTTTGTATATTTCCGAACTAAACACTCTTGAACAATTGGAAATATACAAACACACAAAAACGACATCCTAAACGAACAGACACAATTCAAATCACATGTATTATACGAACATATCACAACCCACACACACAACATCGATCCTTCAAAAATCGACGCCGTCGTCAAGAACAAGATGGAGAGCGCTCCCAGTGGCAGCCTCTGGTGAAGCTTATAATAAGCGAAAACTGGTTCAGGCTAAAAGGTAAAACTTTTACGTTTTTACCCATAAAAAACCTTGTGTTCCGAGTTGGTAGTGATTTAATTATATTTACTAAAACGAAGTTCTATGAAGTAATGTCGATACCTGTTCTTACATATGCTGGCGAAACACGGACGATAAATGGGAAAGAAAAGCAGCATGTACAAACAGCTGAAATGAATTTTGTAAGGCAAGTGGGCGCTTATCGTCTAAGGGATCGAATGCGTAACAGGGGCGGATGCAGAGAGGGGGCAACGGGGGCAATTGCCCCCTCCCCGAGAATCTTACTTGTTAAACAATTACCCTATTTACACGTAGTGAATTTTTAATAGGGTTGTAATCAACTTACTAAGTACCTGTTTACTCAAGCATAGCACTGTAACTTTATTTTATAAGTGATATGTTATAATGTTAAACTATTTAAAAATGTATTTTCTATACATATACAGTAGCCGCCAGTAACTTTGATTCTATTAAATGGTTGATTCTAACAAGTGGTACAATATTATATGCTTTAAACAGCATAAAAATAAATCGGTACCAGTAACTGTTATCACATTGAGCGGCGGTCACTGTATTTGATTTTTATTATTTTTTAAAATATGTTCACCATCCATTTAATAGTAATTTTGTATCTGTAAAATTTTGATAAAATATTGTTTTACATAAAGCGATATTTTTTTTTTTATTAAATAGGACTTACTATGATCCCTTCCACCCCATTCTACAGCCATTAAGTATGTCATTCTTTATTTTTTTATAAAAATAGGTTTGAAGGTAATAACGAATTAAGCTATTACCGTGTTCGACAAAATGAGTGCGAATTTACTGAAGAGTAACATTTGAGGGGAAACATATTACTACTCTCTTTGTGTAACACTTGTATTAGATAATACAGAAAAGTAATATAATATGTTATAAAAGTTAATACAGTTTGTGCTTATACATGATTTTAATATGTACAAGTAGATTATAAATTGTAATTTTATGACTTATGTTAAAAAAAATTTTTAAGGGGGAAGCTCCTGACCACCAGTTTGCCCCTCCCTACATTAACGTTTGGATCCGTCGCTGATGCGTAATGAACATATATGCAGCCGAACTGGGTATATTCTCCATCTGTGAAAAGGCAGAAGAACGAAAACAGCAGTGTATGAAGCACGTCTGCACAATGGACCACCAGAGGCTAGTACAGCGCGCTGTAGACTACAAATCAGTAGGGAGAAGATCTGTGGGTAGGCGCTGCAGTGAAGACGGAACAGGCTGTGAGCCTACACCGTGAAGTGACGGCTACGTTAACAGTCTTCTCTACAACTCTGGAGTAACTGACGAATTCTTATGTTTGGTTTCCACTCTTTCGACAAATAATGATGAGCCGTTAAGCCATACAAAATGCTATCCGGACGGTGGTAACCTTATTACTGCGAGTTCTGGACAGAGAAATCTTGCGAGGTGCTGGACATATTTAAACGAAAAGTGCTGGGTAGAATATGCGAAGGTGGGATTAGCTCTGCGTAATCATTAGCTCTATGAGCTACATTAATAAAACCATAAAATAACGGAAATAAAACTGAAACGTCTCCAATGAACGGGGATTGTAGTACCGCAACTTCAGAAGAATCCCACAAAAAGTATACAGACAACATCCGGGGAGAAAACCACAGCGGTAAACCAAGAATGCGCCAGAGAGATAGCGTAACAAATGGCTGTATGAAGTGTTACGTGTCAGAGGTCGAGACAGAGGCTGGAAGAGGTCAACTGAGGAAGCCAGGGCTCGATATGAGCTGTAGCGCCATTGGAATGAATGAACAAAGTTGAAGGACACAGACGAAACAATTGTCCAGGGGCGTATTTACGGGGGGGAAGAACTGGACCGGACCCGCACCAGATGGACGAAAGTTGACACGAAATTGTGTAAATCTCCTAATTTTTAAGTGGTTTTATTAATTTCTCAGCTGTGAACGCTAATACAGTATAACACTTTTTTTAAATATAGGTCTACAAACAAGTTTATTACACAGCATTTGCGTGTAAGTTTGAAATATGAAATATAAGAAAACCAATTAAGTCAATAAATAGCTTTTAACAATGTTTCAATAACGCGTATTTTTATTGTATTATTACCGTTTACTTTAATGGGACTCATTTCAGGATGTTATCACGCGTTTTTCATCCACTTTCAAGAGAGTAATGTTGATTAGTCATAACGTGTTTTTTCTTAACCCCCCCCCCCAAGCCAAATTCTACATACACCACTGGAAATATTAGTCTTTTCAACAAGGTTTAAAAAATTAAAATAATTCTTCGAGAAAACGTACCGTAAGCCAATAAGTTATCTTATAAACAATGTTTCAATGGCGCTAATTTGTATCGTATTATTTATTAATTTAATGTTCTTACAAGTTCATCAGCGACTTTAAAGATTGTTATATTCATATGAGTCTAAACTTTTTTTTTATGAAACCGACTCGACCCCCCCCCCCCCCCGAAGACCAAATTCTAGATACGCTTAATGAGAAACAGCCCCGTTTCCAAGTTACACACATACGGACTCAGTTCTTGTGTTGACCCAAAATACCACAATGGGATTAGCATATGCATTTCTGTTTTTACTTTTGTTTCTTCTCCTTCCTTCACGCATTAGGCCTGCGGCCTGTTGCGCCCCCTGCCCACGGTACAAGTTACGTTCCACCATCGCCAGAAGGTAACCACGTGCGGTAGCAAGCCGCACGGAGAGGAGAGGGAGTTGTGCTAAATGTAACACTGATGACTGTAAGAGTTGTACACGCCATTTGGAAACAGCTGAATGTGGAACCGGTACAAGAAAAAATAAAAACATACACAGCCAACTGAGATTTAAAAGAAGGGATGATAAACTAATACAGTTGCGTAAACAATGTGTCGAATCAAACCTAAATACTGAAATGAAACGGAACAGATCTAATGATCTGAAACCGGAAAAGGACATAACGACTAGAACCGAAAATTTCATATCAGTATTATTTGTAGACCTACGTATTAAGACGCCACGGTAGTATTTTACAGGACTGTACAGTACTTAGTTCAAGAAAGAACTGAGCGCAGCCTTATTATAACAAGGGGATCGCGTTTCCCTGTTGTCTCAACAGTAGGGGAGAGAAACAACACGGGATTCTGATGCACACCCTCCACTGCATCTGAAGGGGGGGGGGGGAACGCAGGCGTTCTGCATACTAATTACAATTCTGAAAAAATACGCGCAGACAACCACCGCCGCTGGAATTATTTTTCAATTCCATTTACCGCACTAAACATAAAATGAACCTGGAGAATTGGTTTCTTAGCCAGCCGTCCGATTCAATTTAGCGAGTTATTAGGGTTTCTCCGCGACAACAAACTGTGCGTCTCGACTAACGATTGTTTAACTACAAACAACGAACGATCGATTGTTCGGTCGCAACTGTTACATGGATTATTCGATTACTTCATGCAGAGAGGTAACACTGCCAATTCAATGCGTGCACATTCCACGCCGATTACCAAACATCACAAACTAATATATATTTTTCTTTCATACTTTAAATATTTGCGGGTTGTAAGGGGAGGAACGGTTGTACGCAGTCCCTTTAATGTTCAGCCTCTACTCAGACGCTACATTTAAATAAGCACTGCCAGATGTAAATGCCGTAATAAAGGTTAACGAAGAACCAATAATAAAGAACCTATACATACCATAAGATATGAAGATAATACTGTAATGCTTGCAGAAAACATGCAAAGCTCACAGGTATTCCTAAACAGGCTTAATACACTTTGTGAAAAGATAGCTGTAGTAAGATCACAGAGATGCAGGATTCGGTCAACGTTTTCTACGAAATACATTTATTGTTACACAAAATCAAATAACGAACTTTAATATTTTAAAGCTGTGAACAAAGTTGTTCGTAACGATGATTCTTAGAGTTAACCGAAAATACCACGAGGAGGTGGCTCCCCCCTCGTGTTTTATAATTAAAAAACTTTTTTCTTTATTTATGTTCTTTGTACACATACACAGGTGAAGTATATGTTGGAATTGAAAGTTATCATTCATCTTCACCACCACTCGAAGGATAAGGGCCCCTGACCTGTTTCGGAATCCATCTCCTCCTCGGTCTACCGACATCTCTCTTCCCAGTACGGTGATAATCCAGGGGAAGTCACGGCTAGACGGATATCAGGTAGGTATGCGGTTCAAGTGTTCACATCATCTCCTTCTGTGGTCTTCAAAAGTTAATTATTCTATGTACAAAATTAACACTTCCCGTGCTGTAATGGACTGCAGTCGTCCTATAATACATTGCTAACTTTTTCCAAAACTGTGATTTCCGTTTTCGGCCAATACTGTGCTTCAAGTTAAAGAAAAATCAAAATGAATATAATATTCGAATTTGGATTAAACGTTTCTTTAATACGATAGCCTGTAAGGTATTTTCATTTTTGTTCAAAACTGTGTACGTTTCTTAAGCCCTGGCGTACAAACACGTTTTAAATTTTCAAAACTTAACACTATATTCCGATTTTGGCTAAAAGTTTCTTTTAATTGAATACCCAACATGGATTTTTCAAAATTATGATTCCTTTAAATTTAAATATTAAATATGATTTAAAAAAAAATTATATTTACAAAACTAAACTGATTCAGATTTTGTTAAAAAATGTCTTTAATTTGATACCCCAATATGAATTTTTGTTTTGTTTTTAATTTTGATCCCTGACATTTTGCGCCTTATTTTCTTTGGGGGGGGGGGGTATAAAAAACAATATGGGTCCGTGAGGTGAAAGTATAAACACGCATGCTAGGTTTCATAAAAACAGACTGACGCGTTAAAAAGTTATTGTTGAGACATATCCATACAGACAAACAAATCGAGTTAAAACTGACAGTCGAGTTAAAACTGAGCTTCGCTTAGGTCGTTCAACAACGGTTTGCATAATTTAGTTATCGCAAAAACCGGTTTAAATACTTATGTTACAATCTTCAGTCAATATCTTTTACTACATACAGACTTGAGAGCAAAACAGTCGCTGATACAACCAATGCTTTCCCTTGCATGTCTACGGCTCGTTTGTCATAGCGCACTGCTAGACCATTTAAAGCTACAAGAGTTTATTTAGTACAGATCACAATGAATAAAACAGTTTTCAGCAATCCTCTCCTTCTCTCTCCCGACCTGAAAACCGTGTCGTATGTCAAAACCTCCTGTTCAGTGTACGCTGCTGTAAAACGTTTCATCAGATTTACAAGGCAGTGGAGGAACACACAGACACAGCGACAGTCCAACATACTTCAAAACGAAAGCAAGACCCAAAACCTATTCAAAATCATACAAATTTTACGATCAAACATTATTACACAGAGCACACTCGCCACGACTTCCATAAATCTAAACAATTAATAAGCTACAGTTAATACACGACATAACCTAAATTATTTGTAGATTTCTAAACTTAAAATTTACAAATTTCCTAATAAACAAATACATAAGTACAAAAATAACCAATATTACCAGCATTCTCTCTCTCTCTCTCTCTCTCTCTCTCTCTCTCTCTCTCTCTCTCTCTCTCTCTCTCTCTCTCTCTCTCTCTCTCTCACACACACACACACACACACACACACACACACACACACACACACACACACACACACAGTCTGCTCATCGATTTCATTACATAATCAACACTTTTCACTTCAAAAGAATGTTAGCTTTTTAGTTGGACAATTAGAAAATTCTGCTGCAGAGTACGCGAGTTACAAAGATTCCATGTGACAAGAAATCAGAGTGGGGTCGGAGGCCGAATAACATGACATCTATCGCGTAACTGTGATACTGGATTAAATTTATTCTTTTGCAACAGAAAATAAGGCCTTACGCTTTATAAGGTAAAATGCTACAAAATTACCCACACTGAACGTGACTCAACATGCATTTAGGCCTACTGTTGCTGAATCTATTACCTACAATTTATACGGAACTGGTTCAGACGTCTGCTTCCAAGGACGTGCATCGTGAATCAAACATTACTACTCTCTTCATGCTGACGACAGTCCTCTGATAAGAGATGAGAGAACAACGCGCTAGGAAAACAAACGGTCACTGGTATGAAGCTTTGGCATAACGCCGTTTCCCACGTGTTTCGTCAAACCTGACGAAGGCAATCAAACAAACACAAACATTCGTTAGTGAACACACACACACACAATGTTTACTGAACCCGGTCGTTAAAAAGTCGAACAAATCATGGCGGCGTCAAAGGTATAAACAACAAAACAATTACCCGGTACAATCGCTTTGGACCGCGTGTGCACCGGGCTATTTTTCAATTAAGTGGTCCTCCTCCGTCTGTCTGTCTATCTGTCGCCCACTCCACCACTTGCGCGTTAACCTTGTTCACTTTATAGTGGCGTCCAGTTATTAATTAAATTTTAACAGCACACAGCGTACTGCGACCGTTCAAACACAGCCTTCACAGCTTTGCACAGTTTATTAATTTTTAATTTTAAAAAAACTGCAGATTAATGACACATAAGTCGAGGTGCGCACATATCGATAGATACAGAGGCAGTGAGTGATGTGTAATTACTGTTTTCAGTATATTTTTGTACAGGATATTACACGATTACCTTTGGACTCCATTCAAAATGTTAACTGATTCACTGGACATCCGCAAACAGTCGAAACCTTCAAAACTCTTTCAAATTTGTTTTTTGGGATCTCCGTCTGACGTGTTAGTTAAACGAAGCCCTGCATTGCTGTACCACAAAAACATTCAGAATCTATTCTTCAGTACCGCGAACGCCTTACTTTTCCAAATTCTTCCTCCGAGAACTATTATTATCCCCAGCTGAAGGTGGTAAAAGACGTTTGGCGTACGCTCATTTATACTTAACCCACGCATTAAAAAACAAACAAAGTAAACTGAATAAGTAATGTTTTCTTAAACAGTTTTAAAATTATTTTTATAGGTTTCAACAACGTCTGTCCTTTCAATCGCCCAACAAGAGAAAAGTACACATATCGCATTAGCTTGCATGGTACCATTTGGTAACGGTATGTTACCAATCGTATTTGTGGTACGATTCATAAAAATCTTAGAAGAAAAAAAACAAGGCACAGCACAAGGATTATATTTAGAAGACAATTGCAATACCCTCACTGACACAGCGAGTAAGGCGCGGGTCCTGACAAAAAAAGAATGCGGCAAGATTCAGAGTGCTGAAATGAAGTTTCTTCGAAGTACTTTAAACTATACACTGCAAAACAGAATAAGGAATGAGGATACACGAGCAGAACTCGAAGTAGAGGACATAAATTATTTCCGCTTACAGAAGACAATGGTGGGATCATCTGCAAAGGATGACAAGAGGATCGATTGCCACTTAACTATAAAGCCATTGGTAGAAGAGACGCAGCTCGTCAGAGGATGAGATGGATGGCGGAACAGGTTTAAGTAACCTAATCCTTGAAGAGTAGAACAAGAAGTTATAAACGGGTATGCGTGAAGTAACTTGTCTTGCCGCTCGTTGTAACTGTGGTTTGAACAACAAGTAATCCTGCACTTCATCCCTCGTAAATAAATACGAGACAACAGGTACACTAATAGACCGGGGCAACACATAACCACAACCATTTGGGTGTATCATAGTATTTTCATTGACACGCGTCTTCTCTACCCATTCTTTCAATTATGAGTATTAGTAATAAACGTTTTATGAGCAGAATTATCACTGTTGCACACCACTATATAAAAATTATTCCGATTAGCGCTTTCAAGCTTCACAGCTCATCGTCAGATCGGAAATGAACAAATAACCTGAAAACAAACCCTTCACTCCCACCCAACCCGGAGGGACAGGGCTCAGAGGGTGGGGAGGGACATTTGAATTATAGCTTGTTTTGTGTGAGCTGGGTGGGGTGTGGTGGGGGTGAAGGGTTTGTTTTCAGGTTATTTGTTCATTTCCGATCTGACGATGAGCTGTGAAGCTTGAAAGCGCTAATCGGAATAATTTGTATATAGTGGTGTGCAACAGTGATAATTCTGCTTGTGATTTTAACCACTAACACAACTTTCTTCATTAAACGTTTTATACAAAAACATATTTATTTGTTGTTAAAATTCCTTCCCGGTCTGTCTGGCCGTGGTCCAATGTTTTCTGCAAAACCAGACGTTTCGCCAGTGCCATCCACTATCATCATCAGTGAAAATCGAGTACGCTAACGTCAGGTGGTATACGTTACCAGTACTGTGGTCACTAACGTATACCACCTCACGTTAGCGTATGTACTCGATTTTCACTGATGATGGCACTGCCGAAACGTCTGGTTTTGCAGAAAACACTGGACCACGGCCACACAGCCCGGGAAGGAATTTTAACAACAATGACTTCAGCCGTGTGAACCTATGAAACACGTGTATTTGTATTTTATAACAGTGTTTCGAAGTTTTTTTATACTCTTATCTTCAGATATTATAAAACATAATACAAGTACATAATGTAATGTACGTAATATAAAAAATAATATATATCTTTTGATTATATAGGAGTACATTACAACACGTGTTTACGTCATCGAAGTTACCTTCGTAGTCCACTGTCTGCGCAACATAAAAATGTTGAAAAGAGTATGCATGGGGTGATGTTACAGGTTTAGTGGACCTAACGTACTGTAATCAGGGGCCAGTATTTGGTAGTGTTCTCTGTTCGTGGGTAGACAAAGGTTGGTAAGGAGTCTCAGAGTTGTATAGAGTGCAGACATCTATACAGCAGTAAAAATCTGAGAAATGCTCACTGATTCCTGACAAATGAGTCAGGGGTTTGAGAAGTCAAACTCAGCTCTGTCAACAAATCCTGCTCTCACGTCCCCGAAGATCCTGTTTTGGGTCGCGTGACTCGTAGCCGCGTGACTACCGGGGGTATGGCGAACAGTGGGTGTGCGTTATGCTGCAGACGAGAGAGGCTGAAGAGCGAGTTTCCGGCGCTCGAAAACTGAAACATGTCAGCTAAGGGTAGAAGGCCTCGACAGAAATCTTCCTGGTCCTCCAGGTTGGGGGTTGTGACAATGGGCTTGCTCCTCATTTCACGGAAAAAATATTTAAAATGCAAAAAAGCCTAATGGTAGCCTCGGAAAAATGATTAAGAGCACATTAGTGTATGGGTCTGAGACATGGTGAGTGAAAGAACATCTGAAAAGAAAGATAGAAGCCACAGAAATGGACGCCTTAAGAAGAATATGTAGAACATCAAAATTAGACCGGGTCAGAAACGAAACAATTAAGCAACAAAAGAATATAAAAGAAACTGTTTTAGAACACATCGAGAAAAAATAATTTGGTACGGGCACGTGCAGAGAATGGGGTAGGAGAGGTTGCCAATGAAATGGATACCCCAGGAAAACAGAAGAAGGGGAAGGCCAAGAGTAACATGGATACAGGGTGTAAGGAGATCAATGAGTGTACGAGGTCTAACTGAAGAAAACTGCAATGACAGGAGATATTGGCAATTAGGCATCGGACAACGTCGCAGGACGTTTTAAACCGAACACACACACACACACACACACACACACACACACACACACACACACACACACACACACACACACACACACACACACACACACACACACACACACACACACATATCCTCTGTGTTTCCATAAGGACAAGTTGTGCATGTTCAACATAAACTCTTCGTCCTACCACGAAGAGAAGTCAATTTGAACATGTCAAAACGCTGTGATAACTCTGACAAACTATTCGTTATAATAATCGCAAGTCTGGTCTGTTTTTCTGCCTGTTTACGTCTCTCTGTCACTCTCTCTCTCTCTCTCTCTCTCCCCCCACCGTTTTCGCTTTCTTGAAAAGCAAACCCGGCGGCGAAGAGCCCAGCACAAGTGCTTATAAGAACGAACAAAACACGAGTCCTTGATACAGTTTTGTTTCATCAATGAGCTCATTATGAATCGGATCGGATCGGATCGAGCCAACACAGTTCGCGGCGGCGCGGCGGGCGGCGTTAACGAGCCCGACTCATTAATCTTTTGTTGCAGCTTTCTATTTCTTAAGAAGCGAGAAGAAAAAAAACTGGTTTTAATTGAAGCTTCATTAAGTGACCTGGTTTCGACTTCCGACTGCCCTAACGTAGCTCTGTGTGCAAACACTTGTTATCATTAATCTCGGACTGTTTTGTTCAACTTCTGAGTCAGCTGGGTTGAATGTCAAAAGGTTCCAGTTTCAATGTCGATTCCTTTGAAGCACCACGCATGTGGGGTTCGAGCCTCATTTGGATTGTCTGCACCTTGGTGGCGGACTCATTGATTCGATCAATAACGTTAACTGGTTGCCGAGTTACTGGAATCCAGCTGATGATGCCACATCGTAACAGCGGCAAAACGTTCAAAGATCCGCAAGAATATTACACGGCAGCGGCACAAGAGATCGCAATTTGTCAACGATTGGATTTTTGATAAACATGTTGTGTTACCATTTAAAGATCTGTGGGTACATATCAGCAGTTCACCTTTGCTACCGAACAAGGAATGTGGTGACGTACGGCATCCCACTGCACGCATCACTGTAATACTACACATTTAAAATACGTTTAACACAGCTTCGGTGTGACTTGACTGTCTCTCACAAGGTTTTCTGAAAATAAAAAAAAACACTTTAACAAAATATTCAATAAATAAAACACTTACATATAATGGACGCACACAAAATTACAACTAAATACGTCTTCTGACGTCTGAATTATGTTTTCAGAACCAGTAATACCCCACCAACACAAGCACGCAGTATTAATCAGTAGAACCCCCCCCCCGCTACTCAGGCGTCTCGGCAGCAAAACTGGTGTGCGTATAGTAGAACACTCGAATGCCGTGTACAGGTCTGTAAAAGTTCGAAAAAAAAAAACTGCGCGTGAATGACATCGAGCACGCATGTTACGGGGGGGGGGGGGGGTAGTCGTGACGAGTACCAGTCAGTTGTCTTCTTTCCAATTGTGGTCATCAAGTTTTCGAGTTTTGTGGGGGACACAACATTCTCTCTCCCTCTCTCTTTCGCTCTCTCCTCTGACGCCATTGCCTACTCTCAGACACCAGTAGGTCTGTACCAACGTCATTCACTTTTGAACACCATTTCATCAAGTCTTCTACAACTTCATCTATCCGACGGAGTTTGGTCCGCCTTATTTCCTTCCTGGTTCGGTTCTTGTATGGGACATCGCGTCCAGTCCAGGTAACACGGACTATTTGCGAAATCAACATTTTCCGCGAGGTTCTGTGTAGGGAAACGTCAGATTGCAGTAAACACAGACAAGCGCTGACACGTAGGAAAACTCTTTCTAAAACACTAATTGGACATTAACATCCAACGTCGAAATGTCAAATGTTTTCCACTCTTCATTTACATTACGCGTAACCTTTGGTTAGCAAGAGTGGGCGAGCGTTTGTACCGTTAGTAACAACCGCATACAATGTTAATAAATAGGCGATTAAAGTGCTAATAAAAACCTGCGAGCGAGTTGATTTATCTGGTACACGACTTGCACTTACGCCAACGCGCCAACGTTATGGCAATGCTACTACAGTGTTACGAAATACCCGTGTGTGTACATGGTGGTAATGAAGGAGAAGTGAACACCCTGTCACACGGCAAACGACAGCCCCGCATCAAACTATTGCGTAACCGTGAAGTACCGAGCACGTTTGAAGTAATGGAATAAACGGCACGAGCGTAATACGCTGTCTCTCTCTCTCTTCAGACGTCACGTCCGAATCCAAAAGAAATGTAAGAAGGCAGTTATTATGAAAGAAAGTTACTCGCTTAAAAGCATAATAATATTTACACGAAATATTAAATGTTAGTCGTCGCCGTCACTTCACGGTGTAGCCTTATAGCCTGTTCCGTCTCTTCCAGGGCCTACCCACAGATCTTCTGCCAACTGGTTTGTAGTCTGCAGTGCGCTTTAGTAGCCTCTGGTGGTCCATTCTATAGACGTGCTCCATCCACTGGTGCTTTGTCGTCGTCGTCGTCACTTCACGGTGTAGCCTTATAGCCTGTTCCGTCTTCACTGCAGCCATCTCTTCCAGGGCCTACTATAACCTCTTCTCTTGAGTTATAACCTAGGGAACCAGTAATAATTGGAAGTGCCAATTATACCGGCTGCCTTCGTTGTGAAGCACTGAAAATAATCACAACAAATAAACAATTTATATAGCAGGATATTAGGAAGGGAAGACTGTTGATTTATGCACTCATTTTACTCGGTACTTAGATGACATCACTTTATTACATTTGGTGATTATGTTCTCTATTGAAAGTTCTCAAACAATATAGTTTACTATATGATTCAATATATAAATTACTACTTTACAAAGGGGCCTCAAAATATGATGTACATCTTATAGATTAATTCCACGGATCCGGGATTAAATATATTAAATGAATTATGGTCACCTTGCCATGTACAATATTGAAACTCTAACCATTTGAAGAATGGTTTTTTTTGTTTTTACTAATCTTCTAAAACAACAAAACTTTTTGTTTAAACTTTACCTTTTTGCTATAACTAGCGTTATTAGATTTTATACTACATGTTACCTAAAATGTCAGGTTTCTAAAGTCTTTAATGTTATTACATTTAAACATAAGTTTTGTAGTCTTTAATATGATAATTTAAATTGTCTTTTTGTGTTTATAATTTTGTAACTCTTAACCATGGAAGACAAGCCTCCATGTCACCTGTGTGTGTTTCCTGAAGTTGCTGCAGAATTCGTCCTTCGGTCCTCCTGATGTTTCTTGAAGTTCAGTCGTTACCTTATCATACTGTGATGGTGAAGTTCTAGAAGTATGTGAAATCATTCCTGGTGTGGTACATTCCTCTCAGGCGACTGTAGTTACTCTTAATAATTCTTGTAGTTAGAAATACATAGATAGAAAGTTTGTTTCACTGTTATACACTTCACATGATGATAGATTAGTTGACTATCACCTTCTAGGTTGTAATACTGTGTTATTTACATAGTCCGTTAGTTTATAATATAGAGAGATGTCATCACCACACAAATTACTTATTTAAATAGTCATTGTATCAATCCTTTCACATTTTTATATATACACGTAGCGAAACAACGCTTTACGCTGCTTACGGCGTGAGCGCTCCATTACAAGTGGCAGAAAAATAGTTAAGGGGAGCGTAGTAATCTCAAGACAATTACTAGGCAACATAAAAGTAGTTCCGTTTTTCTAATTTTAATTAAAGGACTACGGTTGATTAAATAATTAAATCATGATATTCTTAGTTGCAGAAGTTATCAAAGTACGTAACAATGGTCTTAATTAATTATTTAAATAATAACAAATTTACAATAATACTTAGTTTATTTAGGGGTCAGAAAACAAGTTAATTCTGGTCAGTTCTTGTTTATGCAGGAATAAATTAATAAGCTTTACCCTTTCTGTACAATTCCATTCCCTTTTAATTTTATTATTAGACTTATATTAAATATTATTATTATTAAATGATTGCCATAAGATTTAGTTTACAATGTGAGATTTTATTAAGAATTTAAAATTTCTCCGCCTATATATTATCAACTTAATTAATTAACATATTTTTATTAATGAAATCGTCACATACTCCGCCGCTTAAGCCACAGCCGCCGGTATAATTTTTTTTTAATATACCGAGAGTATGTTTAGGGATTTCCGTGTGTAATTTCTCTATTATTATTATTTATTATTAGTAGTACACGGTTTGTTTTTTTCTAATTCTTTTTTAAATGATCTAGTTCTCATTTAAATGTTCGCCTTCGTGAAATTCCCTTTATCTCACTTCTTACAGTACTAACTTATAATACTAATTTCCCTAATTACAGTAACTCACAATATCGTGGCCCGACTGACATCAGCTTACTCTAACACTACAGGTTAGCTTTCAGCATTCATAAATGATCTCTTGGCTCTCTTGGCCTCATCATTATCCTTTTCAGCCGGCGCCGTTGTGACTAGTTACTTTACATGTATATAATTCTATCTTGATTATATACCATAGACTTACTTCTAAAATAATCTTAAGAAGATCCCATACTCCACTCTAGATTATAGTTACTTGAGAGAAGCGGAATCTCACGATGGTAATTCTTATTATCTCTTTAACCATAACTAGACAACTTTGCGGAAGGGGAGAGACTTTACACAATTCATTGTATTTCACGCGCAGTGGTATTCATTGTTTAGGGAGGCAACGGTTTATCACAATAGGGAGAGTGTGTGGCAGCTTACTACAATTTCTTAACACGCTTTATTGTTCTCTTACTGGCCACAACTGGTTGTTGACTATTCAACTATACTTTTATTATTATTTACCTTTCTCTTATTTACTGCTACACGTTACACAAATTTAGTTTAACTTAAGATTTATTCAGGCTTTATTATTCACTTACTATTACTTTGGGGTTTAAAAAAAACTTACCTAGAATTATTTCCTATCGACTTACCATAATTATTTAGCACACTTTATTTATTATTATTAATTTATTTGGTTCAAGTTACAAGTTTACTGTTTTTGGACCTGGGGTTTAATACTTTATCTAACAAGGGAGGGTTAACTAAGTCATTTATTCATTTGAACTTTAAGTCATAATATTATTTGCTCTACTATCCTATACACAATTATCGCCTATACACTTTAGTACATGGTAAACATTTATTAACAGTTATTATTAAACATTTGCATTAGTTACGATACAACGCTACCTTTTTTTTTACACAAAAATATAAAACTATAAATCACTCGTGTTCTTACTCCTTTTTCTTTTTTTTTTTACAAATAAACACATAAAATGTTATGACAACCTTTATCGTTTTACTTAGAGAGAGAGAGAAATTTTACACATGCATGAATATGCGTACGACAAAAGATTCCCCCTTCGGTTACTAACACATGAACAGACACGCTTCTTATAACAATAGACCACACAAGGAGGGTGACTTATTTTCAACTCAACTAAACAATGACAATTTTAAACAAACGGCAGCAGGAAACTACCCGTCCGAGATTGTCGAGAATGTGGCACGTTTATGAATGGGACTTTTAACAAGTACCGACATGGTTTGTTTACATTGGACTATATGCTAATATTACGTTACACATATTATATTTACTAATAAAGTTATTTATACTATATTACTATAATATTAATTATTATTTTTTTATCTTATTTCAAACTCTGACACATATTGAAATACATGAGTGTATAGATCAACAGCTTTTGTGCGTGGGATATCGGGACGCAATTACTTCTTTCTTTTCTCTTACGCAAAATTAGCAAATTCGCAAAATAACAGCACAACAACAAAAACAACAACAGCAGAGTGGCGCAAATTATAACCTCTTCTCTTGAGTTATAACCTAGGGAACCAGTAATAATTGGAAGTGCCAATTATACCGGCTGCCTTCGTTGTGAAGCACTGAAAATAATCACAACAAATAAACAATTTATATAGCAGGATATTAGGAAGGGAAGACTGTTGATTTATGCACTCATTTTACTCGGTACTTAGATGACATCACTTTATTACATTTGGTGATTATGTTCTCTATTGAAAGTTCTCAAACAATATAGTTTACTATATGATTCAATATATAAATTACTACTTTACAAAGGGGCCTCAAAATATGATGTACATCTTGTAGATTAATTCCACGGATCCGGGATTAAATATATTAAATGAATTATGGTCACCTTGCCATGTACAATATTGAAACTCTAACCATTTGAAGAATGGTTTTTTTTGTTTTTACTAATCTTCTAAAACAACAAAACTTTTAGTTTAAACTTTACCTTTTTGCTATAACTAGCGTTATTAGATTTTATACTACATGTTACCTAAAATGTCAGGTTTCTAAAGTCTTTAATGTTATTACATTTAAACATAAGTTTTGTAGTCTTTAATATGATAATTTAAATTGTCTTTTTGTGTTTATAATTTTGTAACTCTTAACCATGGAAGACAAGCCTCCATGTCACCTGTGTGTGTTTCCTGAAGTTGCTGCAGAATTCGTCCTTCGGTCCTCCTGATGTTTCTTGAAGTTCAGTCGTTACCTTATCATACTGTGATGGTGAAGTTCTAGAAGTATGTGAAATCATTCCTGGTGTGGTACATTCCTCTCAGGCGACTGTAGTTACTCTTAATAATTCTTGTAGTTAGAAATACATAGATAGAAAGTTTGTTTCACTGTTATACACTTCACATGATGATAGATTAGTTGACTATCACCTTCTAGGTTGTAATACTGTGTTATTTACATAGTCCGTTAGTTTATAATATAGAGAGATGTCATCACCACACAAATTACTTATTTAAATAGTCATTGTATCAATCCTTTCACATTTTTATATATACACGTAGCGAAACAACGCTTTACGCTGCTTACGGCGTGAGCGCTCCATTACAAGTGGCAGAAAAATAGTTAAGGGGAGCGTAGTAATCTCAAGACAATTACTAGGCAACATAAAAGTAGTTCCGTTTTTCTAATTTTAATTAAAGGACTACGGTTGATTAAATAATTAAATCATGATATTCTTAGTTGCAGAAGTTATCAAAGTACGTAACAATGGTCTTAATTAATTATTTAAATAATAACAAATTTACAATAATACTTAGTTTATTTAGGGGTCAGAAAACAAGTTAATTCTGGTCAGTTCTTGTTTATGCAGGAATAAATTAATAAGCTTTACCCTTTCTGTACAATTCCATTCCCTTTTAATTTTATTATTAGACTTATATTAAATATTATTATTATTAAATGATTGCCATAAGATTTAGTTTACAATGTGAGATTTTATTAAGAATTTAAAATTTCTCCGCCTATATATTATCAACTTAATTAATTAACATATTTTTATTAATGAAATCGTCACACTACCCACAGATATTCTGCCATTTTTTCTGTTTATTTTGATGTCACACGTTAACCATAACAAATGTTAAGAAACCACGAGACACAGGAAAGTTATTAAAGCAACAAGGCCGGAAACAGGATTTCTTTAAACATTAAAATTGGGAAAGTTATTATAGCGGAAGTGGAAGAACCCACCTACATTAGCAGTATCACAAAGGATGGCAAACGCAGAAAGGGCTGAAAGAGAGACGAGCGTCTTTTGAAAAATTCAGAAGGGCTTTTCCCAGAAGAAAAATTTGGTACTGTCACTTACTGAACTAGAAATTACGGAGAACTAGAACTACCTCCTAAGTTATATGTCTGGAGCATCGCGCTGTACAGATATGAAACTTGGCCAACAGAAAAAGCTGACAGACAGACAAACAATAGAAAAATTTGAAATCTGGTTATATAGGGAAATGTGGGAAATAAAATGGGAGTAAAAAGTAACAAATGGTAGCTGGAAACAATTGGGAGGAAGGCGTGTGGAGAATAACAAGAAGACGAGACAAGCTGAGGGCGAAGCATTAGTTGAAACATTAAGAATTCTGGCGGAGGCTGCAGTGAAGTGGATGAATTCCGAGGGGAGGGGACGCAGACAATGGAGTAGCGATGCCGATCGTTGAGGATATGTTGTAACACTGAGGCGACGTTGTACGTTTTCAGAGATAGGAACAGGCTGAGGGAGAGAGAGGGAGAGGGAGGGAGAACGTTTTAACCGTATCCGCCACAAAAGCTGTGTCGCTTACGGTAACGTTTGCCCATAAAGCCTACCTCGCAATAACATCTGCCCCAAGCCTAGAGTTCACCTTTGAAAACAGTCCTTCATTCCATCCTTGCCCATCTCCTAGCACGCTGACCCAGCTGCTTGTTGCTATTATCTTGGTCACCCGCACGGGGGCTCTCTGCCTCGCTGACAGCGCCCGACGCCTCACGGCATCTGCTCGCTGGGCTTGAGACAGGCAACACCTGTTGCCTGAATCTGTTCCAGCGGCAGTATCACCAAAATCAAATCAAGTTTTCTTTCTCCCCCGCCTTGTGCTTTAACGCGTTGGCGGGTTTCCTTACCAGTCTTAGCTCACCTGTCGACTTGAACCAGCCTATGTTTGTCTTCTGGAAGCCAATGGGTACGACCCAGATGCTGCAATCGTGGCACGGGTGCTAAGACTATAAGAGAGTAGACAGTTGAGTGTTATTGTTAAAATTCTAGGAACGAAGGAAACTACGTTCGAATCCACGCCAAATACATTACATATTTCTGTAAAATTTCAAAGGTTGACTATATTATATACTGTTACAAATATGTTTAGAATTTTTAGAACAAATATTTCTAATATAATTGCAATAGCTCAAGCGATTTTTGCCAAAACATAATTACTTTTATTTTCAAGAAGTGATGTTTTAATTTTTGTTGTGTGTAGCCTACGTAGTGATTAGATCACTTGCAATACTGAAATGCTATCGGTACTAATAGTTTATACTTGGTGAAAAAACCAAAATTTACACATTCAACAATAACTTGGGTGTGGTGGGGGGTGGGGGAGAAAAGTAAAAAAAATGAAAGCGGGCGGCTATAAGAATGCTTGCCCCAGGGTGCAAGGTACCTGAAATCGGGCCTGTTCGCTTTGGAAGAGAAAGCACAACTGGGCAGCAACTCCAACTACCCAAATCTTGCAATTCAATTTCTGGTCGTTTTGCTGAAGCCTTGGATTCTACAGCCCCTTTGGTTAACTGGACCGTATTCGTCCGTATAAAAACTGACGTCAAGCGAAAACGGTCATTGGTTACGCGTTTCTGATTACCATACACTAAAAGGGAAAGGAAATAATGTCACGAAGGCCTCCTCTTAAGTACAAAGAGAATACAACCAACCTGTGGGTAACACGCATTTAAATATAGGCATTCGCAGAACTCGTTCAAAACTCTTGTGACACAAAGGAAACACGGAGAAGTTTGAGCACAGAAAATGTATGTAATAAATTACAAAGAATACACTTTACAATTTTATACAAAAGTTATACACGCTGGCGCTCTCTCTCTCTCTCTCTCTCTCCCTCCCCCCTCCCCTCTCAACGTATTTAACGTCCACAATAAATAAAATTTCCCCACAGGTCTCGCTGAGTACTATATAAATACGGTTACTTTGAGAAAGTGTTTTATTTTATATGTAGGCCTACTTTGTTATAAACTCAAGACCCATGCCGCTGCAGGATGAAGTGCTCTCAGCAAAACTATAACCAACTAACAGCGCTACGGTGGGTTTACAAAACAAGTTTTAGTTACACAACAAGAAATTCTTTCAGTCTTGAGATGCTTATTTCCTTTCTATTTTATTTTATGCTGTTTTCAACAGCCGGTGTTTCGTCTCTCTCTCTCTCTCTCTCTCTCTCTCTCTCTCTCTCTCTCTCTCTCTCTCTCTCTCTCTCTCTTATTCGTAAGAATTAAATTCACTTAATATTCGCGCCAACTCTCTTTCCATATTTTCTCTCATTTATATTTATATTTTTCTAAAACGAACGCCTGCAAAACTACCCTTCTGAAACATTGTGGAAGAATGTTTTATTTTTGTTAGTTACTACAGCACCCTTGTTATGATATTAAATATTTCACACGAAGTGGAAATATTCAGGAATAAAAAAGCTGAAATTCTTTCTTATGAGCAGCTACTCCTAAACGACAGACTAGCTTCTATGAATTTTACAAACTGTTCACTAGTGAAATTAAGCGCATTAACAACAAATATTACGCTCATTCTACGATACAGCTGAGTTTGAAAACATTAGTTTGTGTCGAACCCACCGCACGAAGGAAGATCTGTCGAATTACGTTGCTTCCCTAGTTACGCGGTTTATTTCGACTCCACTGCTGAGAAACTAAAGAATCGTATTTTTTATCCAGTGATTACTATTCCCTCGAAAGGTGATGGCAAACAAGCAATGTATACTCTTCCCTTGCCTAGTACCACTCTTTAGTTACTAGCTGGCCGTCTGATACACCTTTGACTGGGATCTGTCACACCACTGCCGAGGCTTAACAGTCGAAAGCCTTCTATGGCGTCACAGTTCGGAGTCGAACCTTAGTCTCCATAATCATCTGCCTCCATTTTTCCCTGTCCTTGGCGATTGGTGTACATCGTTTTATTTTAAGTGAATTATCTTATCAGCATCCCTTGCCACTGCGTCAATCCAGCGATGCTTGGGTCTTCCGACAGGCTTCTATCTCGATATGACTAAACAGTAGGCCTACTTACCTAGGTTTTCGGTTGCCTTCCATCCTAATGATGTGTCCTACCCAATGCAATCTATGCAGTCGGATGGTGGTCGCCAGACCATTGTCTTTATACAGCTTGTATAGTTCCACACTGTGACGTATTCTCCATATCCCATTGACTTGGACTGGTCCATATACTGGCCTCAAAATTCTCCTTTCAAAGGTACTGACTATGTTAGCGGCTCGTTTATTCAGAGTCCAAGTTCCTAACCATATTGGTTTTACGCGGACAGGTTGGTCCTTCGCCCAACCCCCAAACTTGAGGGCCGGGTCATTTTTATTCAAGGTTTCCGTCCCCTAGACCACATCTTTCACCACAGGTTAGAGCCTAATTTTCTGTTGGGGTTTACTCCCTTAGCCTTTGACGATCCGTCTTCATCGCAAGGCAGCGATTCCCTCTATTCACCTCAGGGAGAGTGGGTTGCCTGTTCCGCCATACCGTATGTTCCCTACTCTACCGCATTCGCTGTCGAGATCTTCACCGTAACCTTACACGGTGCTACCATACGGAGATACTGGGATGGACCCAGGGTTTTTTACGAGGTTTGGCTTAATAATATGTTCTTAAAACTGTGGCACTGCACTTCAGATTGTTCCGTTAGTGAAATGACATCGACATATTGAGTTCACGTGGTTGCGGCGTTGCCACATTTTTTTTTTGTATCGGCCATCTACGGACCACAAGCTAATTTCAATTCTTTATTCTTTGTTCTTTTCTTTTTCTCCAGTATTCTTTCATCTTTTCACTGTGTCTCTTCTTCCTGTCTTTAGTCCACTTTGAACCTGCGTTTTTCTCTCTCCTACTCCTTCCAGTTTTAACACTTTTTCCCGAAAAACTTCTCTTTCAATTGCTTCTTCTGCGTTTATATTATTTTTTTCTAAATCCTTTTGGACTTCTTTAATACAACTCGATGTTGACTTCTTCCCCCACAGATATTTGAAGATCTGCTTTGTTAACCTATTATCGTCCATTCTACATAAATCTCCAAAAAATAATAGTATTCTTTTCCTCATTGTTTCTGTTATATTTTCTATACTTTGATATATTTCATCATTACTTCTTAATTTCCAACCTTCTGAAGTTTTTCGTGGGCCTAATATTTTCCTAATAATTCGTCTTTCCAATATTTCTAGTTTGTCTAAATTATAACTCAATGCTAGACGTTCACTTGCATATAGGCGTTCTAGCTTCACTACTGTACTGTAATGCCTTATTTTCGCATTTTTAGTTATGCACTTTTTGTTGTAAATATCTGCGTTACCACAATTTATTTATTGCGTTGCCACAGTTATTATTTATCGACTGCCAATTGCCACCTTCAATGAAACTGACCTAAAGAATAAAAATCTGTATTCTTGGATATTAAACTACGCTTGTTTCGTGTCGTCATCAATCCGTTATCAGTGTAGGCGTGTATGACGTAAGGGGTACAGAGAAACGTGTCAACGATACAGTACAGAGGCTGAGCTAAAAAATCATTTGCGACTAATAACGGTTGCTTTGTCAGCTGACGTTTACTATTGCACCGCGAGGGTATGCTGACACGAGTACACATCGAGTGTATCCCGCTTCCAAGACAGAATTTAATTCGATAGAAAGCGGAGCTCCCTTACGGCGAGTCTTATAACTACATATCGGCATAATGCAGGCTCTGTCTGTCCTGTTATTGTTTGCGCACTAAAATTACAACGAACACAGCCGCCGGAATGAGTTTGGAGGGAAATAAAAGAACAATGCAGACGACGATGGAGGTTAATGAATCTTGTAAACAATACCGACGCGAGCGCGTCCAATTACTGTTATCGTGCAACTGCCGCGAGACCATGGCCGCCGCCCATCAATTGCCGGCGACACCCAGTAATAACTTTGTAAGTGCGTTTTAAATCTACATAAATGCGAGTACGGGGCTGTTGGTGGGGCCAAATCGACTCAACGAAAACGATAGCGTATTGCCGACCGCTAACTCGTCGTAAATCTAATTCACTTTTGAGGTTTTCAATTAAAAAAGACCACCCGTGTTAACTTCAAATTTTCGTTGAAAAAAAATTTAATATTAGTTACGGGCAATGCACGAATAAGAGGTAAAAAGTTAATATTAGGTACGGGCAGTGCACGAGTAAGGGGTAAAAAGTTAATATTAGGTACGGGCAATGCACGAGTAAGAGATAAACAAAGTTAATATTAGGTACGGGCAGTGCACGAATAAGATGTAAACAAAGTTAATATTAGGTACGGGCAGTGCACGAATAAGAGGTAAAAAGTTAATATTAGGTACGGGCAGTGCACGAATAAGAGGTAAAAAGTTAATATTAGGTACGGGCAATGCACGAATAAGAGGTAAAAAGTTAATATTAGGTACGGGCAACGAACGAATAAGAGATAAAAAGTTAATATTAGGTACGGGCAGTGCACGAGTAAGGGGTAAAAAGTTAATATTAGGTACGGGCAATGCACGAGTAAGAGATAAACAAAGTTAATATTAGGTACGGGCAGTGCACGAATAAGATGTAAACAAAGTTAATATTAGGTACGGGCAGTGCACGAATAAGAGGTAAAAAGTTAATATTAGGTACGGGCAGTGCACGAATAAGAGGTAAAAAGTTAATATTAGGTACGGGCAATGCACGAATAAGAGGTAAAAAGTTAATATTAGGTACGGGCAACGAACGAATAAGAGATAAAAAGTTAATATTAGGTACGGGCAACGCACGAATAAGAGGTAAAAAGTTAATATTAGGTACGGGCAGTACACGAGTAAGAGGTAAAAAGTTAATATTAGGTACGGGCAATGCATGAGTAAGAGATAAACAGTTAATATTAGGTACGGGCAGTGCACGAATAAGAGGTAAACGAAGTTAATATTAGGTACGGCCAGTGCACGAATAAGAGGTAAACAAAGTTAATATTAGGTACGGGCAGTGCACGAATAAGAGGTAAAAAGTTAATATTAGGTACGGGCAGTGCACGAATAAGAGGTAAACAAAGTTAATATTAGGTACGGGCAGTGCACGAATAAGAGGTAAACACACAAACAAACGGGCGAGTTTCTGGAGCCGAATTAACAAACAAAAATTAAGAACCGTACACAATTAATTTATAATTACAAAAAATAAACTGACTGTTCGCACGTGTAAAGGCCTCAGGGCAAGCGTAAAAACAGTAGCTCACAAGTAAACAAAAGATATAATATGTATCTATGTGTTCCGCGATCTAGCACTAACACTCCGGTACCTCGACAGAGTTAGTGAGTGTTCAGCAGCGTAACCTTGCAGCCGAACGCACGCGGATGAAAACTCTAAACGGCTTCGGCGCTATTAATCTACAAATACAAAATACGAGGTTTTTTATCAAAAAGTTCGTGCAATTTCGCAATTTACACCGCTACAAGTGTCCGATTAAAAAACTGTTTTTGTGTTGTGTGATGTTGGTACACATGTTGTACTCGGGAGTACATACAAAGGCGAGAGGTGTCAGCTTCGCAAAGGCAAGAGAGACGGTATCACGCGATATGTCAGCCAGTCAATCGTTCGTGTACATGAGTGCTTGTGACACAATATTAGCTGAGTGCACTGAATGACTCTGTATCTATGCGCAATATGCTTTCACTTTCATCATCATATGTGCTCCCGAGTATAGTGACAATCGTCTAAAATTTTAGCGCTGTTTGATGCATAGTTTAGATTTCACATCCAACTGAATAAGTGATCCTTTCGTGTATTAGGCGATTTTTTTGTCACTCCACAATGCAAGACCGAAAAACATGGATTAAATATAGTGTTAACCGTGAGATAAACTGTTCTCACCTGGTAAGCGCGTTCAGAAGGCTTCTGGTGAGACTGCTGTGAGTGAACAAGCGGTTCGCAAGCTTCGAACACTCCCATAAATGAGTTGATGACCGTGGTTGTCAGATGAAGATTATATTTTTGTGTTCCACGAAGTTTCATCGCCAGGCGCAGTGGTAAATAAAGAGTAGTATTCGGTCAATTAACGCCATTTGTAGGAAGCTATTCGTAGAAAACGGCCAGATTTACGGAAATTGCAGCCCGATAATGCGCCTGGATGCACGTCATTGTTTTCTTACGAATTTTGGCAGGCTAGGGAAAAGAAAACGTCATAATGATGACACGGCAACTGCCGTATTCACCCACACGTGTCCCAACTTGATCTCTCCTCCTCCCAATAGCGATAATTTCCACGAAAGGACAACGTTCGCGGCCGTTGAAGACGTAAAACGAAAATCGCTAAGCGACTTCAAGGCTGTACCAAAAAGTGCATGCTTGAAATATTTTGAGGACTACAAAACGGCTGGCTTAATCGTGTTACCTTCGACTGAGACTACTTTGAATGGGACAGTATACTGTAAGTGTCGATGAATGAAGGCATAATTTTTAAAATAAACAAGAACTGCATGAACGTTTTGATCAAACCTCGTATACAACAAATAATATAATTAAAAAAAATTACACGCACAAATGCAATGCACAGAGAAAGGCATTGAAAATGTTTCAATAAATCTAAGAAATATATATATTTATGTTCATTCACCAATCAATGAATTCATTCTTCATTTACCAATGTACAGATTATAAGTTAAATGTAGCCGCATTCATAAGCGAAGTTTTGTATGTGTACTACGTTATTGACAACAAAGAATTAGTTTCTATGGAAACTCACCGGTTCCCATTTTCGATAACGCACCAGCGATCGGCCGCAAATGTACGACACGTCCTTATAAACTTTTTCAATGTTAAAATGTACAAGCACATGATCACGTTTCTAGCATGAAGTTAAAACATAAGAAACATTTTAATTAGCCTCAGATTTATGATGGACCGGTCAACTAGCAGTTTACTTTGCAACGCAAAAACAGCACAACACATGTGACTCATAAACTCCGGACGTTAAATGCGCTGCTCGCAACTGAACCACGAGAGGAAACGACTGCACGTAAAGTCTAATAATCCAAATATTAAGGTGTCTGTGTACGGCCCAAAACCTTTTTACCTCTAGTTAAGTTTCACGTTTCAACCTTGAGCAAATTTCTTTCACTTCTCTCTTTGCCTGTATGTTCGCTTCATCTCAGATCATATTAGACTTTGTCACTAAACTTTTTTCAATTACTTGACTCAATTACTATTAAAGTTTGTTTAATGTATATATACTGACGAAATTTTACGAGAATAGATGAACATCTGTCCAGCAGGTATACGAAGAATCTCGGATAAGGAATCACTTAGCACATTACTATATGCAGATGACAAAATAATTATAGAGAAGAGTGAAAATGAGTTACAAAGGTCTATTTATACCTTGTATACAATCTGCCAGAAATACAACTTTAAGATTTCAAATACGAAGACAAAAACAAGAGCAGAACCTAGGTAAGAACCCTGTAAGAGCGAAAACTGTAATTGATAAAAGTGTGTTTTCGTGCAGGTATCAGATTTTAATTATTTGGGATGTGATATCTCATATAGGAAGGACAACGATATCGAGAGAAAGTTAAATAAACTTATGCTCTGTATGATGGTGGTTGGCGTGTGGACCCTTGGCCTACCTGCTACCTCTCCCCCATTCTAATACTTCCGCCCGGGCTCGACAGCAGCTAATTGCCGCGTGAGTCACCTCACTGTGCGTCCAGTATGAAACAATTTTTTTTTTTGCCTCGCCCAATACTGGTAAAATTTTGTTATATTTGAAATCAGCGAAATAATACGATTAAAATGACACCAAACACGACTAAGGAATATTAAAAATTGGGCGTTATAAAGTAACAATGACTGAATAATTACAATGACTTCATTTGTATTATTTAATAGTAATGTCTCCAAAGATGTTGGATGGACCGACAGCAGTGTTAGCTCTACTCTGGGTGCACCTCTAGGCAAAGGACTGCGACTCATAATCTGCCACGCAGGTGGCGTCAACGGATGGATAAATGCGCCCCCGCTGATTTTCAAATCTAAGAAAACGGTTGACTACCATGAGGAAATGAATTCTGAGATATTTGATTTGAAGTGTTGCTTCCTTCACTACCATCCGGTTCAACAACAGTTATGGACAACGCTCCTTACCACTCAAGAGTAAACAACTCGGCTCCAACCTCACCCTCAAGGAAATGAGAAATGGCAGATTGGCTAATTTTAAAGCCATTGTATTGGTATCCGCGTCATAGTTATTATTAAATATAATTTACCTTCATCGTCTTTGTGACTGCTTATCTTCTTTCTCCTTGTACTAACGCGTTTCGGATTATTCCAATCCATCATCAGAGTATAATAAAATCAGTCTTTTATGACTTCGTTGCAAATATTAAAAGTGCACAGAAATATTCATACACATGTCCCACAAGTATGACTAACGTACGCGGATGTGAGTGCGCACTCGACACTTGTTGACAACGTACTGCACAGTTTACTCGATCGTTCTCGATTGTTATGTTGAGGCGTGTAATCTTAATGTGTTCGTGTTATCTATAATTTTATCATACAGTATGTGTGATTTAAACTCTAATTGTTCATTTAATATATTGTTAGGATCCTTTTTGAAGGCCCGGTAGATTTCAAATTCTTCTATTGCATTCATATATCGTCCTTTTTTGCACATATGTAGGGGTATGCAATTTGTTGTAAAGTTAGTGTAATTGTGATTTGATGAAATGAGGTGTTTAGCATACGTTGATTTAGTTATATTTGAATTACTTCTGGGTAGGTGTTCTTTATATCGCTCGAAAAAAACCTCTGCCAGTCTGACCTATGTAGTGCTTATCGCAGTCATCGCACACCATTTTGTATATGCCCGTTCTTTTTTCAATTGGTCTTCGTGTGGCATTGTTTACTATTTTCTGGATATTATTATTTGTTCTAAACGTAATGTGGATGTTATGCTTTTCAAACGCATTTTTAATGATCATTGAAAAATTGTTAGTGTACATCAATTGCCATATATGTAGGGTTTTTCTGGATGCGGTGAGCGTTACTGGTTCTATATTTGTGTTTATGTATCAAATGTTCAATCAATGAGCTGCGGTAACCATTTGCGACTGCAGTATGTTTAATTATGTCTAATTCTTCTTGTGGTTCGTTGGGTCCAATGGTACACTGTGTAGTCTGTGTATCAGACTGTTAAACGCGGCCATTTTTTGCGAGTGTGGGTGGAAGGAATTGGCATGTAAGACACTATTAGTTGTAGTGGGTTTTCTATATATCTTGTAGTGAAATGTATTATTATGTTTTTTAAAAGTTAAATCCAAGACATTTATGGCGTTGTCAGATTCCATTTCGAGTGTGAACTGTATTTGCGGTAATGTTGTTCATGTATTGCAACATCATATCTGCTTGTACCGCGGTTCCATTGAAGATAACAAATTTGTCGTCTACATATCTTTTATAAAACGTAATGTTATGATGCCATTTATTATGTGACGATAGTAAATACGTATTTTCAAAGTTATTCAGAAATATGTCAGCTAACACAAACGGGACAAAGGTGTACCCACTGCAAGGCCCTCCTCTTGGATAACAATTTTGTCGTTGAGTGTGAAGTAATTCTGTTTCAATATTACGTCCAGTATGAGCAGCAGTTCTGTTATTTGTTGTAAATTTAACTTTCCCGTTTTATTAAATTAGTTTTTAGGATATCCAAATTTGTCTGTACTGGGACACTTGTGTAAAGGTTGATTATGTCGAAGGAAATTAACTTATGCCGATTGTCAATGTTGAAGCCTTTAGTTAGTTCTATCAGCTCAATGCTGTTTTTTACAGAATGATTGTTGTCAAGGGTTATGTTATTTTTTATAATAGAACAAATACAGAACCAATAACGCTCACCGCATCCAGAAAAACCCTACATATATGGCAATTGATGTACACTAACAATTTATCAATGATCATTAAAAATGCGTTTGAAAAGCATAACATCCACATTACGTTTAGAACAAATAATAATATCCAGAAAATAGTAAACAATGCCACACGAAGACCAATTGAAAAAAGAACGGGCATATACAAAATGGTGTGCGATGACTGCGATAAGCATTACATAGGTCAGACTGGCAGAGGTTTTTTTCGAGCGATATAAAGAACACCTACCCAGAAGTAATTCAAATATAACTAAATCAACGTATGCTAAACACCTCATTTCATCAAATCACAATTACACTAACTTTACAACAAATTGCATACCCCTACATATGTGCAAAAAAGGACGATATATGAATGCAATAGAAGAATTTGAAATCTACCGGGCCTTCAAAAAGGATCCTAACAATATATTAAATGAACAATTAGAGTTTAAATCACACATACTGTATGATAAAATTATAGATAACACGAACACATTAAGATTACACGCCTCAACATAACAATCGAGAACGATCGAGTAAACTGTGCAGTACGTTGTCAACAAGTGTCGAGTGCGCACTCACATCCGCGTACGTTAGTCATACTTGTGGGACATGTGTATGAATATTTCTGTGCACTTTTAATATTTGCAACGAAGTCATAAAAGACTGATTTTATTATACTCTGATGATGGATTGGAATAATCCGAAACGCGTTAGTACAAGGAGAAAGAAGATAAGCAGTCACAAAGACGGTCAAGGTAAATTATATTTAATAGATTGGCTAACCTCACGAGGAGTTCGTATCACTGACGACATGCGTAAGCCCGAACTGTATAATCTCGTCAAGCTACACAAGCCCCAACTGACTTCTTATGTCATTGACAAGAAAGCATCTGAGCTTGGATTACGGGTTACTCGGCTTCCACCTTATCATTGTAATTACAACGCTATTGAAAAGGTCTGGGCTCACTTGAAGAATTGCGTCAAACAGCGCAACACAACATTCAAACTGGACGATGTGCAAAATTTGTTTTTTGAAGCTGTAAACTCCTACCAAGCAGATTCGTGGAAAAACTGCGTTAAACACGTAAAGAAAGAAATGGATGATGATTGGCTGAGTGAAGGACTTGATGACCGCAGTGTCCAGGAAATGATCATCAACTTGGCTCCAGGAGATCCAGGTGATGACGACAGTGACTGGAACTCTGACGATGAAGACTTGGGAACATCTCCATTGGAATAACTGTTTTAATGAGAGTAAGTAGACTTGGTATATTTATTTAGCGTTTTATTTTTTTTTGCCTTATATTTCAAAGGTCAAAATGTTTGAGAAACGTTGTTCCAAAAGATATTATAAAAATATAGTACTATCTAAAAAATATTATCAAAGTAGGGTACTATTATGAGCTAAGTCATAATAGTAAAAAAAGATTAGTAGACAAAAATTTATTTTCATAAGCTAAGTCATAACTGGTCTTATTTACAAATAATTATTTTCAGAAAATTGTTAGCAAATGTTTGTTTTTACCAGCATCAACTTTGACCTGCTTTATTACAATCGCTAGCATAATTCATTGTAAATATGTAAAGTTATTGTAAATTAAATAATACAAATGAAGTCATTGTAATTATTCAGTCATTGTTACTTTAAAACGCCCAATTTTTAATATTCCTTAGTCGTGTTTGGTGTCATTTTAATCGCATTATTTCGCTGATTTCAAATATAACAAAATTTTACCAGTATTTGGCGAGGCAAAAAAAATTGTTTCATACTGGACGCACAGTGAGGTGACTCACGCGACAATTAGCTGCTGTCGAGCCCGGGCGGAAGTATTAGAGTGGGGGAGAGGTAGCAGGTAGGCCAAGGGTCCACACGCCAACCACCATCATACAGAGCACAGTTATACCTGTGAAACAATAAGACGACTATTGAAGAATGAATAAAACGCAGAGGAAGACACAGTTAAAGTTATATAAGGTCGTGACTGTGGCGACTTTAATGTATGGATGTGAAACATGGACTCTCCTGCAAAAAGATACTTCAAGAAATACAGGCATCGGAAATGAAATTTTTATAAGCATTTAAGGAATGCGGCTTGAGAGATCATCTACGAACGAGTACATGAGGAAAGATCTGAAGTTACAGTCGGTTCTGGATAGAATAAAGGAATACATGCAGAATTGTAAGTCCCATGTGGAACGCATGGTAGACACGCGTATTCCTACACAAGCGTTTGAATATAGGCCAGTCGTGACGAGAGATCGTCGAAGACCTTGAAAAAAGTAGTCAGAGACTCTGTGAAGTCAGGAGGAAGAGGAGGTGTAAACTAGTATTAGTAACATATGATATTATATGTGTAATAGTATTAGCATTCTTTACGTTACATGTGACACAAATGACACATTTACACAAAAACACCTGTAGGCCCCAAGTTACGGGTGGGATATTATTTCTGTACTGCCTGCATGCAGATCACGATGATGACAATACATTTTATTCAAACGTCAATGTCTAAGGCCCGAATCACCGAAAAAACTTTCGTCATTTATTAATTCATGTCCCCTGCTAAACTAACCCGGCCATCGTTAAACCGGGACCAAGCTTAACGACTTCTGAAGTTAAGCGACTTAACGGCCCACCCTGTACTCTGTAAACTGTCTTACACTTCAACTTCTACCTGTCTTTCATTCTTTCGTCTTCGTCTCTCTTGGGAAATTCGGAACGATTCTGCCTCATTCATTTCGGTTAATCGGGGTTCTAGGGCACACGTTTACCTTTATACTTGTGAGCACGACCGATGAAGTACTTCAGAGGACTTCACAGCATACTGTTACTACCTTCACGCACCGACTGACGACGGTAAGTATGCGATAACACACAGGTGTGAAACGGTTAAGATAATCGCACCCACGAGAAGGCTGAAAATAAATAATGTAACAGCGTCGTTTGTCACGCGGCAGAGCTAGAGCGAGAGCGAGAGCTAGGGGGGGTTCCCAGTCGCGTTGTTAATAGCATCCTTTATGTGGCACAACTTTATGAATATTTCATACGTTTACCACTTGTCAACAACATCACCTGCTTTCTGACCGTGTCACCGGGCGAAACATGTAGACACCGTTTCCTAATTAAGTAAATATTATTGTTAATATAAGTTATAATGAATTCCACACCATGCATGTCTGTGTCATGACACGGCCGGTCGTCTTTGTGTAAATTATGGACAGTTTTTATGGCAAAAATTAACCAGAAGGAACTACACATATTTCTGTCCTACGACACAAAAACTCGTAACAGTTACTCCAAACAGATAATTGCTCTAGTTGTTGCTACTCTGTTTCTATTAATTGAAGCGGAAATAGCAGAGCCTCTATAGTGAAGCTGCGAAGTGCTAGTTCAAACCTAATTTAACGCCATCAAGTATCTACTTGCAGAAACCTGTCCTTGCTCGAATCGATTTCAAATAAATTAATTTCCACCAATAAAGACTATGTTGTTTTGATAGACTTTCAGCTATCACTGTGTTATACATATTAACATGAATATTATCGATAAATATTATAAAACAAGGATCGTTTAAGGGAATGAGGTAAGCTAGCAGCAGGATAAACTTTATGGAAGTTGTAACAAAACATAAATTAATAAAGTAAGACAAATTACTTAGAGGAAAAAATCTAAATGTGAAAGCAGGAAATAAGAAAATAGTCAGAAGGTAGATTGAAATTGAAAGGCGCGATAAAACAGGTAGAGAATATTAGTAACGGATATTAACAAGCAATGCACAAGTGAATAGGCCTACCTCCAGATACCTAACGATACTTCAGACTCTCATCGACAAGCTGAACAGTACAACTGAAATTACCATAAAAAAGAACAAAACCAGACTGGATTCAAGAAGCTGTGCACAATAACTAGGCAGTGGAGATCTTATGCCCCCCCCCCCAACTAAAATCGGTTGCTGGCTGTATTTTTTCTAATGTGTTGTGTGGGAATGGAGACTGGAACTGAAGAACAGCGAAACTGATAAAATTAGACGATTTTGCAAGGCGTTGTTATTGGGAAACAGTTCAGTTATTACCGACAAACAGAATTCAATTCAGTTAGCCTATTTGTCGAAGCAACGAAAATACTAGATAAGAATGTCTTAAGTCCCTAAAGACAAGAAAATCTGATATTATGTAATAACTGATCGCTGAAAAGGAGAAATACAAGAATGCAGGGGTACGGCAGAACACCCTTATCAAAAACTGTAAGTAACTGCAAAACACACAGACCTCAAGGAAGACGAGATATAGGTAGATCAAGGAAGACTGGCTTCAGTGAAGGCGGAACAGGCTGTAAGCCTATATCTTGACTTGGAGAAGAAGAACAACAAGACTGCAAAACGGCAACACCATCTTGTTTACAAGAGCTGCTGCATATAGGTCTACCTCACTGGTAGTTAACGTTTTTCGGGACTAGACGTAAAAATAATAAGCATACAGTCGAATTTATATGTGCCGGCATTTCTAATTTATTATTATTACTAGATAATACGAAATAGTGACATCTAATTATCTGGTCATTAATCCAACATGCTGCTACAAATCTATAGTAGTATTAGTCGACATAATATAAAATCCAGTAAAAAACTGTAATTTAAGTATGTATTTAGACATGAAGTACAAATTTAGACATAAAATATTAAACAGTACAAACAATATTAAGAGAAAGAGTTAATTAAATAGTTTGTGGGTTTTTGGCTGACTGAACTGTTAGTAGCATGTGTTCCAGCATCGTGTAATTTTCGCATTAAATTAGGTACTTCAAATAAATTGATGCACTTTGTCTCTGGTTTTGGTCCCTACGTCTCCCCCCCCCCCTCACAACTGGCATTTGCCCACTTTGTCACACGAGTTAGGCAGAATGTCATTTAAAAGTTTCCTTGTAATTAGTCCTGACGACTCCTTATAAAGTTAACCAAATACACTGTTACTCACCGTCCATGGCCTTTCATGGTCATGGTCCTAACATTGACGTGCTCATTTTTAAAGCAAGTTCTGTACATACTTTAATGCCGTATTGTGTTTTAGTATTTTGACACACGTCGTCATTGATGACATACATTAGTTTTTATAAAGTTCTAATGATGAGGCAAGTGCCTCGAAACATGTAAACAACGAAATAACATCACGGAAAGGCCATGGACGGTGAGTAACAGTGTATTTGGTTAACAAACACGTGGCTTGGGACTACAATAGGAGTTATTCCATTTAAATCCTTATAGAGTCTTTAAACTCTGTCCAAGACGACGTTCAAGAGGTGCGGTTGGCAATGCCGAGTAACACAGTAATTACTCAATCGCAACCCTGAATGTCATGAAGGGTGACTGCATTAACTCCAGAAGTTCATCAAAATTATACAAAAGGTATGTCGGTTAGGGGACAAAGAAAAAATTACTTTTTTGTGACATTTCAATATGCATTATATCGTATACACGTACAATTATGTGGGAATTAAAAATACCACATGCCGCCTGTACACGTAACGTGAACGACACTTGCTTTCAGGAATGTAACGAATTCGTGCAAGTCGGGATTGCCAACCGCTACTATGACGTCAGCGTCGAATACTTTACTTTCTCTCCGAGCCGCAGCGACTGGCCGTTTTTATTTAAATAATTAATTCAACCCAACCTATTATCAAAACTTAATACTACTGGCAACTTCGATTCGTCCTTCTAATTAATATGGGAGCAAACTTCACATTTTTTAACGACTGTTTACGAGAAAAAAATGAAAAGAGCTTTGAAATGACGAAGCGTTTTATTCCACAGAGGTCGTGAGTTCGTTTTCGTATATACTGTGTACATATTTGCACAGTCACCGTTCAGTTAACTTACGACAGAGGTCGTGGGTCTGTGTTTGCATATTTACTCAGATCACTAAAATTGCTGTGACGTTTTCCTCGATTTTTATTTCATTGTTAATTAATTTTTTTTTTACTATTATAAATTTTGCTTTTTTTCATTAAGCGCAATTTATTAAAAGTGACGTATATTTATTTCACTTCTAGTGTCCTCAATCCGGACGGGAGGACTTCCAGTAAAGTTGTCAGACTGTCATTTAAAATAGCTGTATCCTCTAAACCAGTGGTTCCCAAAGTAGGGTCCGCGACACTTTTAAGAAAATTAGGAATATACCGTAATTTTCTCCGATTTTTTATTCTCTAGAATTTAAATTTTAAAATCTTAAAACAATTAGTAGAAGATTTCGGTATTTTTGTTTTGGGTTCATACTAATTTTAATTGTAAAAGTAATTTCAAACTAATGGCTTTAATAATGTCTTTAAATCATGTCGTGTAGCAGATCTGTCAGCCGAACTGACTAGACCTCTCTCTTACACTACAACAAGAAGATTAATTTGCAGAACTTTCAACTGACAGTTCATTAAAATTACAGTTTTCGCAATTACAGCTAGCTGACTTCTGGTTTTATGTAACCACTGACTCTGCTGAACTCGCAAAGAAAGCTTTGAAGCGTTTAACTGTGTTTCCCTTTACTTATTTGTGTGAAACCGCATTCTCCCTGCTCACATACTTGAAGCCAAAGTTAAGAAATAAACCTGATGTCGAGAGCGACTTGATATTGAAATTATCAGACATTAAACCCAATATCGCAGAGCTAATTGTTCAAAAGCATCTTCATTGTTCACATTAAACTATGTTATATATCATAAATATTATAATTTTTCAAGTTGAGAGAATTTTTATTTCAATACATTTTAATTAAAATATAAGAATTTCTATCATATTTACGGTTTGTTTTATTTCAGAGCTCAGACCGGAGCCCGTGGATTCTTAATTTATTAAGAGCGGACTGAAAAGTTTGGGAACCACTGTTCTAAACTGTTTTTCCTACGCCCATATTATCCAAAAGACTTTGTCTTCCTTTCCTCTAGTATCTTTCTGAACAATATTTATTCTTAAAACTGAAATCATGGAACTAGTGTGTCCATCTGAATGCTGCAACAAGCAAATAAATGGTTGTATGTTCCTTCTGACGAGACATTTCTACGATGTAAAAATCTGTTTTCTGGAAAAAAAAAATTGGGATGCCTCAATTCATCGCTTGCGCGCGCACACACTCAAGATTAAATTACACAGACAAATTGTAACAAACTGAATTAGTAGTATTCAACTAAATTTCCAAAATGCGACATAAAAAATGTGCTTTATCACCACTTCCTCTGATAATTTATAGTAGAAAATAACGATGCAGAGTTCGCCCATAAAAACCAGAATATAATGCTTCTTATGATTACAGCTAATGTACTCTGATAACCACAAGCAGTAAAAAAAAAGAGGTGAAACCCGACTTCAATCGGTTGTTGAATTTGTATATAATTTTTTTTAAGGTATTGTATCGGTTGTATTCATCGATGTACGTATACTATAGTATAGTATAGTTGGTTGTATTACATTTTTATGCCCATTTTTTTCAATCGGATCGAATCTTACCTTCTATCCACCCTAGCGGTGTTGTATAGAGGTTGCCGACATTGACTTTTGCTGATAATTGTCATCGTCAACATCACATTCACGGATTAAACCAAGGATGGTTTGTTCCGGTCTCAAACAGGCAAAGATTAGAGCTGGTCACTCCACCGCTTCCTCGGACGTCCCACACCTCTCCGTCCCCTCGGCTTATAGTTCCATAGTTGTTTGGTGATGCGGCAGTCATCCATTCGGCAAAGATGTTCCCACCAATTCACCCGATACTGGGCGATCCTGTCGAGTATACTCATAATATTCAGTTCCTGCCGTATATCTGTGTTTCTTCTATGATCATGGAGAGTATACCCTGCCACGTGCCTGAGAAATCTCATTTCAGCCGCTTGGATGCGACTGGCCTGGCCTTTCGTTAAAGTCTAATTCTCAGACCCATAAAAGAAGGCTGATAATTCGTAGTAGATGAATAAGGATAAATTTTTACTGCAGATCATCCACAAAAACAAACAACATTTATGCTACTTATGATTACCACTAGTATATTATGGTAACTACGACCTATAGAGAACCTACGCTATTATGACAACTACCAGTTATCAAAATTTCCTTTTTAACTTGGCGTGTATTAATTTTCTATGACTGACTTATCAATCGCATCCAATACTTTTCCCGTTTACCTGACCCGCGAGTAAAGCAGGAGTGCAGCGTGTGGTACAGTACTTCAAACGCGTCTGTGACGCTGAGGGCGGTCCAGATGAGCGTAGCCATGACTCGGTGCACAACTTAGACTGCGAACTCCACCGAAACTACTCAACCGAATGTTATAAAATTTTGCATACATATCCGGGCTGTATTGTATAGTGCACACATGTAATTTTTATTTCTCTAATTATTTGGTTCAAAAGATATTACGATTTTTTAAAAATCTTAGTTTAAACGTGTGAGAGGAAGAGGGATAGAGATATCGTGGCCCAACTACGCCGCTCTGTCTCACTCGCACTTACTGGGCGCTAGGCCACTCACCGGTCACCGGCCGATTTCGGCGCTCGCGTGCCGGTGCGTGTGCGGCTCCCGCCGCCCGAGCTGGCTGTCGCTCGATAAGATGAATCATGTGTTATATGATCAAATCAACACAGGATATAGGAATCTTCAGAATTAATTTGAAGATAATTTACGATCTCTAGAATTCTATGAATGTGTAAATTGTTCTCGAGTGTTGATGCAGCAAACATTTTTTGATATGTGTCCGCAGTGTAAGCGAACCCAAATAAGTTTACTGCAGTTAATCGTATGGATCCTAAAGATGTACCTATAGAACTGATGGATCTCACTTATGTAGAACAACTCTTGATGGCAAGAGTGCAACCAGTGATGCGTGTGTATAGGGTGAATTCGAGAGGCTTTCCCGGTCAATATGCTTATAATGGAAATATTATATTAGTTAAAATATAACGGAGATTGTTAGTTCCTTGCCCCCTTTGGCTGCGATGCAACTCTTTTAATGGTATGGCAGCTAACAATATTGCTAGACAAACTATTCATTCAGCTCTAAGAATAAATACTTCAAAGAGAAGGGGAGGAACTTTCAAAGATTTAGAAGGTGAATCCAAAATTGCTTTTGAAAAAAATTAAAAGATGTGAGGTTTGTTATTATTGATGAAGCCAGTATGTTGGGTTTGAATTTGTTTTTCAAAGTGGATATGCGACTCAAACAAGCAAAGCAGCGTTCTTCAGCTGTTCCTTTTGGTGGCCTTTGCGTGTATTTAGTCGGTGATTGGTCCCAACTTCCACCGGTTTGTGACAGGAGTCTTTACAATATTGGTAATAATGTTCAGACCATTCAATCGAATCTTTTGTATAAACAGTTCAAAAAAGTTTTATTTTTAATGGAGATTATGTGACAGCAAGGTGATGATAAAAAAAAATTCAGAGAGACTTTAAATAGAGTTGCAAATGGAACAATCACTGAACAAGTTTATCAGCTCTTATTTAAAAGATTTTATGTAAACAATATCGGGTACAATTTCAAAGATATCGTCTGTATAATGTCGAAAAATGCTGAAATCGAATGCTTTAATTATGAAAAACTAGAAAGCAATAAACAACCCGTGGCTCTAATCAATGCAATCCATAATTGCCCAGAAACCTCTCTAGCAAAATCTGACGATGCTCAGGGATTATTTGCCCAATTACGTTTATGTAAAGGTGCTCGAGTTATCCTTAGAAGAAATCTTTGCGTCACAAAAGGACTAGCCAACGGTTCAGTTGGGACAGTAACTGATATTATTTACGACCCATTCATTATAACTGATATTTATGATATTATTTATCAGTTCTGTAAAAGAATTCAATACCCATTGTACCAGTACCACTACTGGTACAATGGGTAAAATTTCTGGTACAAGAAAAATGAAATTTCTTGTACTAGCAAACAATTTTCGTTAATGTTAGCCTATGCTGTTAGTATACCCTACATAGATCGCAAGGGATAACATTAGATAAGGCAATTGTTAATTTAGGAAACAATGAATTTCAGGTTGGATTATGTTTGTTGCTCTTTCAAGAGTGAAAACATTAGAAGGATTATTATTAAAATCGGCGTTTAATTTTGATAGACTGCTAAAAATTTATAGAAGTCCATCAATGGTTGATCGTAGAGATGAGTTGCAAAGGTTGTGGAATATGTCTTATGACAATTAATGTATATTGTACTATAATGTAGTGTATTCAATAAAAAGTGTGTATCATAAAAATGTATATATTTTGTTGATTGTAAGAATATTGATAAACAGATTATTACGAATCTATTTAGCTAACGGATCAGACGGTTGATTGTAAAAATATTGATAAATAAATTATTACGAATATCAAATTCTCCGCCCATTTGTGTCAGTGACACTCCTAGTATTTACTGCTACTTTAATACGGCTTAAAATACATAATAAGATTTAAAATATCGGCTCCAACGTTTCCAATATACTCGCCGCCGGATCTGTATCAGTGGCGTATTTAGATCCATTTAGTCTGGGGGGGGGGGGGGGGTCCGGAGTCGGGTCGGCTTCATACAAAGGAAAAACAAGTTAAGACTAATCAACATTACTACCTTTAGTGTGGCTGAAATCAGTCCCATTACAGTAAACGATAATAACACAATATACAATCAATGGGAAGATACTATTACAGAACCGATAAACAACACAGGGAAGAACATCGTAGAAGTGAGGCAAATAGAAAGACAGATAAACATGACTAGAGATGTATAGAGGATCCAAGAACGCTATGAAAAGATAAAGTATAAATTCCAAGTATAAATTAGAAAAGAGAAAGAAGGAGAACGCCGAACTGTGTTTTTCGCTTTTTCTACCAAGAACCTAAGTATTCGCGTTTTGCCGAGAATACGTAGCATTCTCGAAGGCTACGTTGACATCGCAGTCTGGCCACTGAGGATCCGGCATCGTAGGACGAGACAAAAGTTTGGCACATATAAAACGTATTTGTTATTCACGGAAACGCCATTGTATTAAATAACCTGTGTACTTCCACGTGAGCAAAACATAGCCGTTTCCCGTAGAAAGCGTCGGAACAATCACCTAGAACTTGGTAATTTTATGACGTCTAACAACGCGAGTTTACGTTTGGAACAGACACCAGAAGAACGGGATGTACGACTAAAGTCTATAACGAACAATTGTACGTTAATAATTAGGAACAACAAGACGCTATCAACAAGAAAATTCGCTAATTAATGTAAGAACACGCAGGCAAAGAGCAGCAAGAGGGGAACGACGAGGAACAACGCGAACTCACGTGCAAAGGCAGAAAGTAAAACATTAATTACGGTGTATACGTAAAACAATGGAATATCCTAAATGAGAGAGAAACTTAACGACTAAACAGGAAAACTTTACGAGTCAACAACAGCTTGTATAAATTTACTGAGGTGTAGGCTATTAATTTTAAAACTCCGAAGTGCTTTCAACGTTGTTTTTAAACAAACACCTTTAAAAATATCGATATGAAACGGTGGAGAAGAATAAAAATACAAGCGAGGACGGTTTGTTTGTTATGATATGAATAAAGAACAGCGCAGCGGCAGTGCCGGTATGATTACGCGAATCAATTGCTGTTGCTGCTGCACACAAAGCGGCCGCAGGGTCAAGGCCAACAAAACGAAAGCAGGAAATGCGCGCCCACTGCTTCTCTACGATCGCAGGTAAATTTTACCGATTCTGTCCAATCTTCGATCTGTCCAAACTACGCCTGTGCGATTGTGTAACATTACTTTAACGGTAACAATCTGATCTGATTACACTAACATTACACTGTTTAGCTGGTCATTAATAATCTAGTACAGACAACGCTTTGCACGCCTTTGTTTTCGTCTAAACGGTCTTTTAATTACTTCTATATATAAAAGTGTATTTGAACCATTCAGTCACGAAAATTAAAGTCTTTAAATTAACATAAAGATATACGAAAACGGATTTATAAAATGGATAGACGTGTGTGCGCTCGCGAGAGAGAGAGAGAGAGAGAGAGAGAGAGAGAGAGAGAGAGAGAGAGAGAGAGAGAGAGAGAGAGAGAGCAATATACAAAATTCATAAACAAATTATATGTTAAAAATCTGAAAAAATAATGAAACAACTAGGCTGGAACATTTTCAAAATGTGATGTCTTACGTATAATTACGACTCCACTTCGCATTTTTGCTGACCCATTGCTTCGTTACTACATCCACTGATGACACGAATCACAGATTACTTTTATATTCTCCAGTTATCCTCTTCATGAACATATGTATACTACCGTCATCTTTCTACTATACTGAGCTACTTTATTTGCGAGTTTTCCTTTATCTATTCTGAATCGTCCTACGCATAAACGGTACCCAACAAATGTTCATTAGAAGCAAAATAATCTAACGTTTTTATTTCTTTTATGAATTTGCTAACTGCTATAATTTTTATTGTTCGACTAAGCTTTTCGTCATCACTGACATCATCAGGTCTTAAACAACCTATCAGGTCTAAATGCTGTTTAAGACCTGATGATGTCAGTGATGACGAAAAGCTTAGTCGAACAATAAAAATTATAGCAGTTAGCAAATTCATAAAAGAAATAGTAAGGATGGCTGCTAATTTAAACAATACGAAGAATCTAACGTTTTCCTTATCCGCAATCGTTTCGTCTAATTCGTTCACCTGTAAACACGTTTGGGTAAGAATAGGTGTTTCCAAAACCGAGAAGGTTTCGCCATCCACCCGGAGGCGAGGAAACTCACAATTGTTTAACGTAATATGTATTAGTAGATTTAATTAACTATTCCACGCTGACTGCGGGCCACGCCACGGTCCGGACGTGTCTCTATCAAATGTATTTGTTTCAGTATGCCTTAGAACCTAAGGAACGTCATTAACTTTGATGTTAGCAGTCCATATGTTAACACAGCCGAGGAGCCCATCTTGTTTTTCCCACATGTCTTCCTATTTATACTAAATGCATTACGCGAGAAAAGACGGTACCACAAATATGGCCTGTAAGCTACTGGCAGAACAAATACAAGACAGCGGCCCTGACGTACCACGAAGTAATTTTTCGATTCATTTTCAATATACAGTATCGCTTCGCAGATTCTTAAATCTTCTAGTTTTGTAACGCGCCCTACACAAGATCATTCCGGTGTGTCGTCACATCGATATAATACACCGAACTGATCGTGTGAACAATATGCATGTACACATACACCGATATGATACACACAAAATGTGAGCTCACACTAAAAGTGTGAACTGGCGGCAAGACGAAATCGAATCATGTGGAGTGTCAGTTTGGCATGACATCGGGGAGAAATGATCGTGTGTAGGAGTCGATCCGTTCAGACCTTCACATATAGCTTTCCGTACATGCGGTGTCTTACAGACCCATCTGGTTAGTGGAGGCAACCTTTTCGTATAAAAAAAGATGTTTAAACAGGTTCCAAAACAGGTTAAATTAATTAATGAACTGTTGTTATTTAAAATGACTGATTTTACCATTATATTGTTAAAAACGTCTTGATTTGAGCATTTAAAAGTAACTGTTCATTTTGTATTTTTCTTAAATGGATCGCTATGTAACGTAAACAACACGTATACGTTATTGGGACCTACACGGCGAGTGCGTTCCAACAGAAGACTGCGGTCGATGTGACCGTGTGTAGGCAACCAGTCCGACGTGACACACAAACAAAAATGAACACATCAAAATTGTCGCGTGTAGGCCGTTAAGATCTGAATTAACGCATTTTATCAACCAAACTATCTGTTAAAATAAGTATTCCTCATTTAACGTGATCTGTGGTGTCGTGGTAAGTATTCATAGCGGTATGTATTCAGTCTTCTAACTTAACGTGCTAACTTAACTCCTTCACATGTACAAGGATACATACATACGCACGCACACGCGCACACTGAGACACACAACACATTCACTCAAATAATTGTTCAGTTGTGTTCGACAATTCTTTTGTATTCATACACAGGTCCCGATGATGAAAATAAACATTGTCGAAACGGCGACACAAATAATTTAAAATTTGTGTCATATTTTTTGACCGTTCCTCACGAACCCTTCGCCGGAAAAATTTGTTTGCTATAATGTTTGTTCACATAACCAGCTGTGTAAAACGCTATTTGAAGAAATATATATCACTTTTAAAACGTACGAATGTCAAGAGAAAAACTGTGACACTTTCATACGAAAATTATTATTTTTATATTAATACATAGGCCTATAAAAAGTCTGAAGGAATAGCCTAAATTCGTTACGGATTCCGGTGGATGCAACTGTTAAATAATTCCACATCGCATCACCCCACACACGCAGTTACCCTCTTACGTTTTGTCTGCATGTCTATGCGGTTCCCCTTTCTGAATTCACCCCCAGCCATATGCAGCGAATGCGTGCGCACGCAGAAGGGCGAGCGAGAGAAGCGACACGCATTCATGGCGTTAAACTTCAGCTATATATCAACTCCGTTCAACTACGCTATATTTTAGTAATAGTTTTTCTTAAAATTTTTTTCTCTACGGTTTAGCTGTTTTCAGCTTCCGTAAATGCCGTTTCATCTACCGTCAGCTTGCAACTGTCAATCTGCTTTCAGCATTTTGTTGTTTTCCATTCAAGTAATGCTGACATTTCCGCTCTTGTAATCCTGCACGGTTAAGGTTCCAAAATTTCTTTGGCCCATCTGTTTTGCGGGATACTTTGTACGCTGTAGGGCTCTATTTACCATCTCTTTGTGATACAGAACGAGATTACCATGCGCCTCCATTCCTCCTAACTATTTAGGCTGCACGGTCTTTCCATCTATGCCGTCTGTATCTTATCACCATCTTCGCAACACAGCATTGGCAAGGTGCTGCCTGTTCCGCCTTCAAACATCCTCCACCCATGTCTTCCTGGATCTACCCACACACCTGTGTCCTATAGGTTTGTATTTCCACAGACTTGTTTGGCAAATCTGGAATCTAACATTCTATCCAAGTGTTCTTTCCACCGTTGTTCGTGATCTTTTAATATATAATTCAAGTTTATAACTCGTAACTCTTCTCTTATGACCTCGCTCTTTATACGTCAAGTTTAAAACACTTTTTGACTCCACTTACCAACGCTATTTCAGAGGTCTTTATTTTACTTTCTTGTTTCTTGGTTGTTGTCCACAATTCACACCCATAGGACAGTACAGGAACTGCTTTAATTCTGTATTTTGACGTACCTTGTTTCTAAAAGTACGGCTGATTGTTCCAGAGATCGTCTGGAACTCACCTAACCATTCCTACCATAGCCAGTATCAATTCTCAAATAATTAAAATGTTTCACCTGTTCTAAAATTCGATCAATAATCGTTATTTTTGTTTTTTTCCGCCGAAGGGTTTGTGACGATCGGTCAAAAAATATAACACAAATTTTAAATGATTTGTGCCGACGTTTCGACAACGTTTATTGTCATCATCAGGACCTGCGTATGAATACAAAAGAAATGTCAAACACAACAGAATAATTATTTGAGTGAATGTATTTGTGTATGTGAGTGAACGCGCGCGCGTATGTGTGTATCCCTGTATATGTGAAGGAACTGTGATAGTTTGTTTGACATCATCAAATGTTTTCTTTAAAGACAACGAGAAAATTATATCACAGAACTTAATTTATACAACATTACAATTTAAATTACTCATAATGTAATGGTATTTGTAATTAATTATAAAAGCAGTAATCAACAATTAAATATCAGAATAGGTACAAAAAACGTTTATACATATACCAGTCAACATATAGCATAGTAAAACATATTATAGCTAAATACAGATTATAGGAATGTTCAATTATGTAATTATCAAGTTCACTCACTACTGGTATTAAAACACCGTCATTAATTTAGAGAATTCTCTAAATCAGAGAATATTCATTCTAAATTACACAATAATTAATGCCATTACCCTTGGTTTTATAATGGATATTTTCATTTGTATTACTTGGAGATCTGATGAAGCTTAAAAAAAGCTTCTAATTCTTATTTACAAAATAACAGAGACATTGGATTTCCATTCCATATACTGTTATGTTCACAGTCACATTCCGGAAATAAACGTTCTGTTTCACTTCTCGTTGGATCTCTTTATTCACGTACATCAACGCTGTTATAATCAATCTGTAGACCTTTTAATATTTTGAAAATCTAATCGCATAATTATCCTGTGTCCTTTAACACAAACATACCCAGCCTTATTAAAAAACAATGTGCAGTCCCCGTCTTTCTTTGATTTTTTTTTCTCTGTGGTCTGCGACGTAAACGATTGCAATTTAATCATCCGCAAAGAAATAATAAATTGAACAACAGAATTACGAGAAAAGTTTAGTTCGGATTTACCGGTGAAAAAATGTTACGTGGAAGACTGGAAAAGCAAATATTTAAACTACGAACTGATAACGAGAGGGAGACCAAGTCGAGAACAACACTTCACTGGTCGTAACAAAGAGGTAACATGGAATAACTGACCTTCGTCGGTTCCAACAGCACACCTTAGACCTAACTCTAACAGGTGTCACGTAGAGGGGAACAACTGCATCTAAAATATTCAGGGATAGATTCCAGGGGGGACGCACTGGAACGGCGTTCCGGAACCTCTTGGATCCAAAAATAAATTCAAAAAAAAAAAAATGATAAGAAAAACCTAATTATTACAAAGATTTACTACTACTTTTTAAATTGTGCTCCTCATCAGTCCCACTACAAAACTAAACATTTATCAAAATCAAACACCAGCGCTAATCTTGATCTTAACTACTATCGTTCATTTTTTTTTTTAATACGTTCTACCTAAAATTTTCTTGTAAGTAGAACGTATTAAAAAGAAATTTCACAAGGCTCACTCCATCAAAGTGCGTTGATTCATGGCTGATTTCTGGCCATCATACAGCATTGGACACAAAGAGTAAGGAAAGCTTAAAAACCAAACAATATGACAACACAATGATGGAAACTTTTTTAAAATGTCCGAACCACCGAAACCACCACCAAACCAATTGTCGTGCGGCTAACCTGACGATGAAGCTCTTTAGAAGTATCAGTAAACTTTATTATCTTTTTAGATAAAAGTTCATACATATGTTACATATTTTATACGGTTTTAAAAATGTAGACCTCCTTTGTAATAACCTGATGTAAACTTATACGCTAATATAAAATATAAGTATATCTGTGTCTGTAAAACGTTTGAATTGCTACGTTCCGGCACCTATAATTTCAGAAATCAACCACTGAAAATATGTATACGTTGTTACTTTAAAAACTATCTTACCTTCCGGTTACGTTACTTAACAATTTTATGTAACCAACTGTAACCACTTCGGCCCACATAATCATAGTTTTTAAGGACGAGAAGATACAAACCGTTGGAAAACGAAATTCATCTGAACGGCGAAAGGAAACACAAAATTAAATACAAAGATGCAGATCAAACATGACAGAGCATCTAGAGTGGATGTAACAGGCCTACTAAAAATAACGAGTTTCTGAACGGAAACCGAGAAACGTACGCAAGGATGTCCAAGGAAAAGATGGCTTCCAAAACTCGTCCCACGGGTTATAATCTGGGATGGATAACGGAAAAGATAATAATATTTTATGACAAAAATAATTCATTCCAATTCTCACGTTATCGAAGTGAATTGTGTCTTATAGGCCTATATGTTGTGTCTTGTACGGGTTGCTCCATGCGTTCGATTCTTTAATACGTAGTGCAGCGGCCACATGTAAACAGTCGCTACACTTACAATCATCAGCTGAACTTTTCAGGGCGCCGTTGTTGACCTTCGGGGACTTTTTGAGGTTACAGTTTTCTATCTAACGACTTCTCCCATGCAGCGGAAAGTGGTCTCCAGTGAACCTCTCATGGACGTCGATCAACCGTAACGAAATGTCGTGTGAAATGTGATACGAACAAGTCTACACCGGAAACAAAATATAGAAGGTTACCGAGGACAACGAACGAATGTCATGACATTTATCAGTTTAACAAAGGTTTTTGTAAAACACAAACACTTGGTAGTTTCACAATTTATTCTTAACTTCTGACAACAAACTGTTTCAGCCTATTAGGCTGCTAAAAACAACTCGGAGTTTGCTTCGCACGAATGATGACGACAGCTAATCTTCTTGTACGTTGGAAATACACTATTCTTGACACACTGTTTATGAAACCACAAATGATTGTTGCACTTCGTGAATTTTAAAAGACATAACTTACTTTCTGTAGAAAGTAACGAGAATTAATTGCTTTATTTACGCTTTTCACGATACTGAGTGAAGACTCGTTGGGCACTTGGTGAAACATTGCCCATACATTGCTATTCTTTGAGAATAGCCTAATAGGCTGAAAGAATTGTCAGAGGTTAAGAATAAATTATGAAACTACCAAGTGATTTTTATTTTGATAACCTTTGTAATACACTAAAAACTCGTTTATCAGAATTTGATGGGACCGCGCCCATATCGGATAAGACGAAATTTCGGATAAACCGAAACTTTTACATGTAAGTACAGTAACTTTATTTAATAATAATAATTTAAAAGTTACAGTGAATATGATACAATAAACTATAAAATATATTATATAAACTATATTATAGTTTCTACATTACTGGGGACAGTCCTACTGCTTGTTCGTACAGTAATCAATCATAGTTTTTTGCCTAAACCTTGAAGCTCGTTTGCTGGCTGCCCGATCTCGAAGTCATTTCATTGTTAGAAGTTCTGCAGGGGAAGTTTCAATGTTTACATTTGTTTGTTACTTTATGTTTACAATATATTAACATAATACTTTATGTTCGAGAATCCGAACAAATCGATAATTCGGAGTACCCCTTATCCCAATTACTTCTGATTATTTCTACTTTATATCACGTGGAATCGCTTGTATCGCTATTAAATACAGATTACAGCAACAGGAAAATGCTTTTGTGTATTTTAAAAATACACTAAAAAACTGTTTCGGATAAACCGGATTTTCGGATAAACGCGATTCGGATAAACGAGTTTTTAGTGTAATATGTTTCACCAAGTGCCCAACGAGTCTTCACTCAGTATCGTGAAAAGATTTATCAGTTCTTTGTGTTCATTACTCAGTGACACACGTTTTGATATACCGTGTTAATTTACAAAAGAAATCAAGGCTAAAGCCTTAATAGGGCTTTCAAAATAAAGGGGGCTCGATGTCCATATAGGAATCGGTTACTTCCGTATCTGTATCTGTATATTTGAATATGTATTCTTTTTGATTGCACCTGAATAAGAATTCCAAAAAACTGTAATAAATTCGTAATTACCAAGGCAGTAGTACCTATCACCCGTGGAAGTAGCCGAGCCTTCTAGATATCGTTTCGTTGACGTAAAGTCGAAGCGATTACACTTTTCTTGGTGTTCTCGTCCACCATTCCATTATTCTGGAGTGTATTAAACGTGATATTTGTTGTTATGACAAATTATTTTCGGAATTTCAAATTTTGTTCACTTAGGCTTTCCGTGAATTAGGCCTACATCGACAGCATTACCACGGAACTTAAACGTTGAATCCGGATTGCGAACTGCGCGTATAATGGTCTGACTGGACACAGGAAATCTCACGTCTCAGTCGTAAAGATGATACAAGCTTCGTTACGTCGCTTGATCCCACGCGGTTCGTCTTCGCACGCGTACACAGCACAACCCAAGGCATCAAGACGATATGGCACGTTTATAAAACCATGATTAAGACAGACGGAGAATCGTGGGCGACCCCCCAAAAGTGACCGACACCAGCAAACACCAGCAAAATATGTGGCAAATATCTAGAGGAATTTGTGAGTATGACAGTTTATAAAACCATGATTAAGACAATACGCACAAACAAATGAGAATCATGGGCGACCCCCAAAAGTGACCGACCCGACCAAAAAATACTATGTAGAGGAATTTGTGAGCGTGGGCTCTGCAGAAAACGAATAAACTATGAATAGATCGGGTATATGGAAAAATGTGGCGTAGCCAGGAATTTTGCACTAAGGTTACTGGCCAACACGTTTTCATTAGGAGGGATTACGGATCACGATTTGATGGCGTGAGTGGGTCCCTCGCTAATAATAAGACGGTGAGAGGGATTCGCAGCAGTCAGAGCTACTATGTATGTCATATCACGACTGCCGGTGAGTAGGTTTTACCTACAAGCATTGGCGACGTACTCAGTGGAGGAGGGGTGGTATAATTGGCAGCGCAACCCCTTCTTTGGGTACGCCACTGCTGTAAATTCAAATATCATCATCATCATCTTCACGGATTAAACTAAGGATGGTTTGTTCCGATCTCAAATAGGCAAAGATTAGAGCCGGTCACTCCAGCGCTTCCTCGGACGTCTCACACCTCTCCGCCCCTCGGGTTATAGTTCCAGAGATGTTTGGGAATGCGGCAGTCATCCATTCGGCAAAGATGCTCACACCAATTCACCCGATACTGGGCGATCCTGTCGAGTATACTTAGAATATTCAGTTACCGCCGTATATCTGTGTTTCTTCTATGGTCATGGAGAGTATACGCTGCCATGTGCCTGAGAAATCTCATTTCAGCCGCTTGGATGCGACTGGCCTGACCTTTCGTTAATGTCCAATTCTCGGACCCATAAAGAAGTGTAGGAAGAGGCATCACCTTGTACAATTTTAGGCGTGTTCCTTTACTTGATGACTTAAGGGTTCCGCTAATGGTCCCGCACATAACGTTGAACGTTAAATTCAAATATAATACGTTTATTAACGCTGGCTAAAAGGAGCCAGCGAAGATCATAACGAAGCAACAGACACTGGGGGACCACAGGACGAAACATAGACTCAAAACACGAATCAAATCAAAGACGACGAAAAAATACTCTAAAACGAAACACTGAACAATCGAAAGTTACGACATAGAAATGTGAGAAGCCGGACAACTCAGTGTTGTGTACGTGAAACAGCAGTACAGAAAACCTACGAAATCCTTGTTCTAGCAGTTGTGAACGAGTGGTCGTATTTGCACTGCGATGTCTGCGTTGCTGTAACAATTTTCCTCCCCACTGGTCAAATAAAATTAAGAAACGTATTGCCAATTTTACTCTTCTTGACCGCTCAGGTGTGACCTTCGATCCCACCCCTTACAACATAGCCCAAAATAACAGCCTTTCGGAGGTGGTTGTGTCCGATAATCTAATTCACTTGCGGCATGAATTATTTATTGTTTTGTTTGGTGCGGTAACGAGACAACAAAACAAGCCTGAACGGTATATACTGTACTGTACCGGCCGACAATACCACTAACACAACACGTTGAATTCCCTACGAAAGTTGGGCCGAGATGGTCACTTTACAAGATAAAGGGACAATCGTTTGTATACTGAGTGGACAACATTTACTGCAGCAAGAGAGAGTGAAACTGAGTTACAAAGGTCTATTTATAGCTTGCATACAATCTGCCAAAACTGCAACTTTAAGATCTCAAATACTATGACAAAAGTAATGGCCTTCTTAGGGAAGAGACAAGAAAAAAAAATTGTAATTGAAAATAGTGTTTTGGAGCAGGTATCACATTTTAATTATTTGAGGTGTGGTATACATATAGAAAGGATAACGATGTCGAGAGAAAGTTAAATAAATTTAGTTATACCTGTGGAGTGGAACAATAAGACGACTTTTATTTAAGAATAAAACGCAGAGGGAGACGCAGCTAAAGTTCCATAAGGTCGTGGCTGTGCCGACTTTAATGTATGGATGTGAAACACGGACTCTCCTGCAAAATGATATTTCAAAAATACAGGCCTCGGAAATAAAATTTTTAAGAGCAGTTAAGGGATGTAGTTTGAGAGATCATCTAAGAAACGACGACATAAGGAAATACCTGAAGTTACAGTAGGTTCTGGAGAGAATAAAGGAATACAGGCAGAACTGGAAGTCCCATGTGGAACGCACGGTAGACAAGCTTATTCCTAAACAAGCGTTTGAATATAGGTCAGTGGGGACGAGAGATCGTGGAAGACCCTGGAAAAAATGGTCACAGATTCTGTGAAGTCGGAACGGGCTATACCAGTAATTAAAACTTTTAATTACCACGAGTAGTAATAGCCATGTAGCCCAAGCCATGTAGTGAAGGAGAAGAAGAAACCAGAGAATATGGGCGAGACATTCACTCAACTACAAACCCACAACTGTTCTAAAGGAAATGAATACGACGTAATTGATCCTGTGAATTAGTAACATTTTCGGATCCTTTACTGTTGTTGTTTTTACTTTTAATTACTGGTATTACGTCACAGTAAATAAAATACTAGGAATCAGATATAACTAAGCCTCACCCTACACTTAGTCTACATAAGCGTGTTCAGCGGACAGTATTACTTTTGAAAACAAAACAAAAAATTAACTGTCGATAACTGATGAACCGCTCGTCTCTTCCCGTTGTCAAGACCCTTTTTTACCATCGAGATCGTTGTTTCCTTCTCCAGATTTAGGTAACCAGTCGACTAAGAACCAGACTATGTATATCCACTGGCACCCACTGGACTCGATCCAGATGCTGTAGTCAAGCCACGGGTGCAAACTGGAAAGCAATGAAGTAACTCTTTTAATTGTACGAGGAAAAATTACCTTCAACAAACTTTCTTAAAACGTTAAGTCTCATTAAAGTGAAAGACAGGCTATTTCTCTCTAATTAAGGTTACACACTATTTTTCCGCATTATAGCTTTACTTTTTATTTTTGCTAAGCATAACATTTAAGAAGGCCACTAACGTAGGGAACATTAATTTCCCTTTTATTACGTGAGTGGGGGGGTGGGGGATAAATTTAGAAAAATTATGAAAACGACCTGCCAGGTATTGTCATAACAATGGACGATACCACATCAGAACTGACAACTGAATAGAATAATAATAAGAACTGGGTGTATCGTCTTGGGTAAGACGAACAGTAGTTTTTTTTTCAATGAAGCCCTTTCATTAAAAAAAAACAAATTGTTAACGAGTGTTTCCTCCGGTTACTTGGAATCAGAAACCTGGACAGTGCTACTACTACGGACTGCACTGAGAACCGAAAAAAGCTTTACAGCCATGTTAAAGTGAGTACATAAAAAATACAGTTAACAGAAAAATTAAGAAAACAAAAGTAGGTGGCCCGATTATACTGGAGATTATGGGGCAGCAGAGTCCCCAATTGGGGATTATACTGGAGACTCCAAGGTGGTATGGGCCAGTAGCTCAACGTGCCCCAATGTTCGCAGTATGAAGGTTGCTAGATGGGGGGGGGGTGTCAACGATATGTACGCCTACATAGTACATTTACCGTGCGGGGAGGCAACGTTCTAAAGAATGTGACCTGGTGGATAAGGTATTTGGAGACTAATCACTGGAGAACGTCTGAGGAGACATTCGCTAAGCAGAGGGTCCACAAGTGCAACGGGCAGTATGATTTCGTTACTCATTATTCATTGTCTGTGAATAATAACAATGCCATCTCAATAACATAACATACGTCTTAACCATAATTATGACTTAGTTTTCAGGGAAAACTGGTGCGCGTAGACAATACTGTAAACCTCACCCAAACTTGTTCTGCGAATTCTCCCACAAAAGAACTAGACACGGAAACAGGTTAGGCCTAGTTTTACACAAAAAATATATGAGAGGGCACTTACTTTTCTGGGGCGGTCGGCGTCAGATCCAAGCTCAACGACGACGAACTGGACAGCGGTAAAATTTCTGGAACGGCCATGTTAGTGTTACAATGCCAACTGTGTCTCCACGAGTTTCTGTCACCATTCACATTAGTGCCGTCTCCACCGGACATTGAACACGTTATACACTTGCACTGAATATGCACTCAACAACACCTTTCACTACAGAAACACTGATACACTCAAGCATGTATGCGAATAACTGCGTTCTACAAATGCAAATGGCTAGTATATATTTTTTTTTACAGCGTAAATGCAAATAAAAATTATAGAAAATGCAATTTGTATATACAAAAGACACAAAACAAGTTTATTACATACAGTAATTTCAGGGAAACGTTACGATGAACGCCCTGCGACCTGCACTAAAATTTCTCAATTTCCGTCAGAGAAAAAAATTTAATAATACACATTTACATAAAACGTACTTTTAGCATATTTACATATCTGTACATAATTAATTTTCCAATTCAACGATTACACTAACAAATCTATTTAAAACAATGAGCTATTTAGGGTTATTACTGAAGATATCGGCACTGCTGTCTTAGCCATTACAATAACAACTGCTGACGAAAGATCCGAAGTCAACACAACATATTTAAGAAAATTATTATGTTTGTAAAGTATGAAATACGTTTTACATGGTTTATGAAAACAACATACAGCACACGATAACCTACACTGCAACTACATCTCAGCTAACTAAATAACAACAGTCGCAAAACACACTCGCGAAAAATGAATCCCGCAAAACGTATTCACAAAAGAAATACGCGTGAAATCACAAACGAGATTGCACGTTATCCGTTAAGAAAGACGTGAGCACTAATTGTCTCCGAGTAGACATTGTACATTCACCACTGAACTAAAAACGTGCTGACACAATACGATTTCATTCGTTACACGATCCTACCCCAACGACAACAAAGCAAGAACTGCTGCCATGGCTCAGGTTACCTAGCAACCGGTCTGACTGCTAGTTTAAACAAACGTCCGCTAGGAGCAGAACCGATACATCATCAGCTGTTCGTACCGACTCATTCATTATTATTTTTCAATGCCGTTTCCGTTACAAAATGCAAATGATTAAAGGAAAAAAATGATGGATTCAAAATGATTTCCTGTTTGTAGATTGAATGTATAGAGACTTATACATCAGTCAGAAACGAGCGAGGTCACACGCGCGCGCGCGCAACTAAATACAAAAATTACACAAATCAACGTATTCCTACTCTTGGTTTATGATAAGGCCTACTGCAAAATGTAACATAAGTTCTGAGAATTTGATCCCCTGGCTGATCGTGTCATGAGTTGTATGTTGAGTCGTATCGTAAGCTATAAAAAGTGAAAATAATTTGTGTCTTCCATTCTACGATGGAAAATGACATCTCGTTAGCAGCGAGATGAGATGCTGAATTATTATTTCATGAGATAATGTATACAGTCAGTGTTCTCTGTAAAGGCATCTGAATACCGCGAATTGAACGTACTATTTTTCACCGCTCTTTTATTTTCTTATATCCTTTCACCGTGTTCCTTTTCATCTCCTTCTATGCTTTATATCCTTTCACCTCCTTCTATTCAGAAATTGGTTACATAAAACGAAACTTATTTGTGGATGGTCCGACTATACGTCTATTCCCAGAACATAGTCACAGTTTCCATTTTTGGTCGGACATTCTCGAGAAAAGTGTAACAAGTTATTCTGGGGACAAATATGTGAATCTGGACGTATTTTGAAACCTCGACTGCCTTCTCTCCAAAAATTTCTTTCAGCTGACATGGTCAACATAAAACATTATCCTCTTTTATATCAAAAATACTACTTCCATTCATTTCTGATTGTACCATTTGTAATTACATTTAATAATCGTTCTTTTTCAAACTGAAACAGTCATGTTTAAAACTCTCTTCATCGTGATTTAAAAAGTTTTTGGCACCTGAGGTTGTCAAAGGCCTTCTGGAATCTACAAAAGCTAAGAATAATGGCCGCGTGGGTTGTCTAATTTTTGTAGCAACCACGGGCAAGCAAACTGATTATTCTGCGAGATTATTATCCATTTTATTACATAGACAAATGAGTTGCAAAGGTCTATTTATACCTTGCATACAATCTGCCAGAAATATAACTGTACGATCTCAAATACTAAGACAAAAGTGATGGCCTTCCTAGGAAAGAACCCTGTGAGAACAAAAATTGTAATTGATAATAGTGTTTTGGAGCAGGTATCACATTTTAATTATTTGGTGTGTGATATCTCATGTAGGAAGGATAACGATATCGAGAGAAAGTTAAATAAATTTAGTTATACCTGTGGAACAATAAGACGTTTTATTTAAGATTAAAAAACAGAGGGAGACACAGTTGAAGTTCTGTAAGGTCGTGGCTGTGTCGACTTTAATGTATGGATGTGAAACGTGGACTCTCCTGCAAAAAGATATTTCAAAAATGAAATGTCCTTCATCTCAGAAATGAAATTTTTAAGAACAGTGAAGGTATGTAGTTTTTTAAAAGATCGTCTACGAAACGACGACATAAGGAAAGACCTGAAAAGTTACAGTCGGTTCTGGAGAGAATAAAGGAATACAGGCAGAACTGGAAGTCCCATGTGGAACGCATGGTAGACACCCGTATTCCCAAACAAGCGTTTTAATATAGCCCAGTGGGGGCAAGAGATCGTGGAAGACCCTGGAAAAATTGGTCAGACACTCTGTGAAGTCGGATCGGGCTAGCTCAAACCCTGTAATGAAGGAGGAGGAGGAGGAGGAGGAGGAGGAGGAGGAGATTATATAGGCTATAGCCTATTTCGTCATATTCATGAGCTAACAGGCTGACACTTTACTCGGATTTAAAATACTCTTGCAATTGTTTCCCTTTATCGTAGCTTAAAAATGGTTTGCTTTTTAACGGTGTCAACATGTAAATATTTTTGTCCTGTTTTGGTAATCCCTACGTGACATAACTGTACATCGTAGAACGGACTCGCGTTATTTAGTCTACACCTTATTGCTTACGATAAACAACGTTACGATTACGTACGTGTGTGTTTAGTCTGGGTGTCTGTTGCTGACGTCGCCATGAAACAACGACATCACAACGTGTCAAAATCATCAGTGACCTTGGCTGTACCTTCCTGTGCGTGCATGCCTTCGCTCGACGTTAGCCTCTACTTTCGTTGTGAAAAATTGAACAGAATAGGCGTCGTCGCCGTAGTTACAACGCTTGTTTTCAACGTCGCGTCGCTCAGCTTGTAAACAACGCGTAATTGCCCTTTGTCATTCTCTGTACCAACTGGCGGTCCGCGCCCGCGACCTTATCTTGCAAAACAGATTTAATGTTTACTTCAATAAGTAAATGAACAATACAATATTATTTTAAGAGAGAGTGGTCTTGTACGAGAAACCTATGAAAAAATGTTTCACTGATTCACTAGTAAACGTACTGTAGATTTCACTTTATTTGTTTAATGTCATGTGTATTTGCGACAGTCATTTCCCTAGGTGTATGAATGGTATATTTTTGTTTTTATAAAACTGTAAATTTACATAAAACTATATAAGGTGCAATTGGAAAATTATTTTCTTGACAAATAACATACATTACTTTATTTTATTTTCTTCTAAATAATTTCTGATGTACCGTTCTTGTATGTTTATTCTTTTTTATACATCTGTACTCACTGATATGTTTTTATAAAGCATTTTTATTGTGGGGGGGGGGCGCCAACTAAAGTTCTGCAAACAGGCGACGGACGCTACCAAAAGTGGGCAGAATACTCTTTAAACTGTAAAGTTAAAGGTCAGTGTGCGCCTGTAGTTCTCAGATTGTGTATTTATTTACGATACCGTTCCACAAAGTCAGCATCAAAAGAATATTCACATATATACGAAAATTAACTGACGTGACGACAGAAGCGTACTAGAAGTTAATACAGTTGGTGGGGTGGGGGTGCTTCAAGTTTTCTACCGTTTTTAAAGGCTCCAAAGAACTTTATGGAAAATCGTTGGGCAGGTCAGGGTTCTACAGGGACCGTAGTGCCAGAAGAAGAAGAAGAAGAAGAAGAACAAGAAGAAGAAGAAGTTTATGTTTTATGTTATGTTAAGCGATTCTAAAAAAAAACTCTGGTACTTATGAAAAATGCTCATCAAATGGAAGCCATCGCTACCATAAGCACCATTGATTGAAGTGTGTGTGTGTGTTTATCTGTGTGGATACTACACTTAATAGCAACAAAAAAGTTATAGTATTGGTTAAGGATATTACAACAATAAAGTGTAATTGTAATTTTTTTTTGCAGTGCTCCCACACACCCCTACACTCCGCCGAGCCACCTACTGTGACATAAGGACACCCAGTAAAGGAACAGGGGACAAATGTGATAGTACGGTTCATAGAATCACACTTGAAATGAATGCACATAAATGTGAGGGATTTGTTGTGTCTAGTAAGAATACGCCCGTGACAAGAAAACACCAGAAGACATAGTAAATTGACATACTCTACATTGATAGAAGACATATAATAATAATAATAACATGCTAGAAGATACGCTTGACAAACAGCTGGGCGAATACCAAGGAGGGTTCAGAAAAGGACGTTCCTGTGTTGAGCAGATCTTCAACTTAAAATCAATAATCCGTCATAGAATGCTGAGCAGCAAGAAAATTGTGGTGTCCTTTATAGACTTCAAAAAGGCATTTGATTCAGTGGACAGAGAGTCCTTGGAAAGGATCATAAGAGAATTTGGAATCAAAACAAAACTAGCAAATATAGTCAAAGAGACCCTAACAAACACAACATCCAGGGTGAAGTTCATGGGAGACCTCTCGTCCATTCGAAATTAAGACAGGAGTGAGACAGGGCGATGGCTTATCGCCACTCCTATTCAACTGTGTCCTAGAGAAGATCGTGAGAATTTGGAACTTGGAACTGGAGAGTCGAGGAATAAACCCAATATGCCTCGGAAGAAAGTCGGGAGGAATTAAAGTCAACTGCCTGGCGTTTGCAGATGACTTTGCGGTACTATCAGAAAACCCAGAAGAAGCAACCGTACAAATCAATCTCTTGGAAAAGATAGCCAGCCAAACAGGACTAAGGATCTCAGTTGAAAAGACCAAATTTATGACAAATGACAAACATGGACCAAAATTCCTTGAAACGGAGATAGGACGAATTGAAAGAGTCTAAAAGTTCAAGTACCTAGGTGAGACTATACAGGAGAATGGGTTGGAAAAAGCAGCTGTTGGAGATCGAATTCTAAAAATGGAAAGAGCATATGGATTAACAAAAAATATCTACAACAAGAAATGCATCTCCAAGAATGCCAAAATAAAGCATTACAACACCGTCGTAAAAATGGAATGTCTCTACGCCAGTGAATGCCTCTCGATGAACTATAACCTCGACAAACTAGAAGTCTTGGAAAGGAGAATTCTAAGAAAAATCATGGGTGCAGTTCGGATTGAAGATGGATGGAAGCTGCGAAGCAATAGGGAAGTCTACCAGAACGTGGAAAGAATCTCGGAGACTATGCGGAGGAGGAGGCTGACATTTCTCAGACATCTATACAGAATGGACAAAAATCGATTAACCAAACAAATATTCGACTACCTCTGGAAGAAGAAGACCACTACAACGTGGGTTAAGGAAGTTAGAAAAGATTTAGAAAAGTCGAATATCACAGAGTCCCAAATGTTAGAAAGAAGTGAATTTAGGAGTACAGTGAAAAATCTGGAATTGTTTCAAGATGCAGGAAGACCTAATAGAAGTGGACGAACTTGGACAGAAGATCAAAGGAAACAAGCCAGTGAGCGTATGAAGGAGTATTGGAGACAGAGGAAACTCCAGGCAAAGAAAAAGAAATAAAGTTCTAGCGTGATCCTAAGTGGTCAATTCGCTTTAAAAAAAAAAAAAATTATAATAACATGCACAGGTTAGGATTAAATTTTATAAGTCAATGCAATACCCACATTAGTTATTGACAATTTATTGCGAGTAAGGCGTGGGTCATGGGTGACCAAATCATTTTCGGAGAAAACCGGGACACAACTAGCCGGGCTCTAATGGACCCCCCCTCCAAATGTACCCAGGTTTTTTAATTTTTTTAATTTTTAATACTAATGTTTTTTTAATACATTTTGTTAACCCGATGATAGCCTATTTACTATTAGTAAAAAGGATAAAAACAAATTTACTCTGATTTATTTCTACAATATCTGTTTAATTGATGATATTTAATATACATAATAAAAAACAAATTTATTATGATTTTTCAAAATATTATAGCCATGAAATTTTGAATAAAATAAAATTAACATAAGCTTTAACTCTTAGTCTACTGAGTGCTTGTAGATGGGGTTGATTGTCCTTGGAGAAACGGGTATTTTTCACTGCTTCCAGCCTTCTTGATCATGTCTTTGTTCTTTGAGACGTAGTGGTAAAATTCTACACAGTCGATTTTGTAGTTGTACAGGATCTGTAGGATTGCTTCAAGAGAGTCCACCTCCATTCTGTTCCTTTCATCAGTCCACTGGATGTTCATGAACGAAAATATTCTTTCTACATTGGCATTATGGGCTGGTATTGCAAACAAATACCTTGCAATTATTACCATCTCAGAGTACTGCTGAAGATGGTCACAGCTTTTAAAAAAAGTCACTCCCCCCTAAATTTCCTTTATTCCATGCTGCAAAGTGCTAAGCTGGCTGTGAATGAACCATAAGTAGGCTTCACTTAAAGGATTGCTGAAAAATTGAACCAATATTTTGGGAACTGTTACAACAATACAACTACTCTCCAGCCACAGTACCGCTCAAAATAAATTATTGTTTCAGTGTATCAATATTGATATTGTGATTACTGTGGGACTATGGAGGTTAGAGAAATAAGCTAAAATGTATTAATTTATCGTGTCGTATTCGGTTCAATCGAGCGAAATCTCTAAAAACTTATGAGCGTCCCGAAACAATTTTTCGGGACACCGTATGTTATGATGAAAAACCGGGACAATCCCGGTTTTCCGAGACGTTTGGTTACCCTCATCCAGCAAGATTCACAGTGCTGAAATTCAGTTCCTTCGAAGTACTTTAAACTATAGCCTACTTGGCAAGACAGAATAAGGAATGAGGATATCAGGGCAGACCTGAAAATAGAGGACATAAATGAAACTATTTCAGCTTCCATAAGACAATGGTGGGATCATTTGCAAAGGATGGACAGAGTATCGATTGCCGAAAGCGGCACTGAACTATAAAGGCTTTGGTAGAAGAGACATGGGTCGTTCGAGGATGAGCAAAGGATGGACAGAGTATCGATTGCCGAAAGCGGCACTGAACTATAAAGTCATTGGTAGAAGAGACGTGGGTCGTTCGAGGATGAGATGGGTGCCGGAACAGATTTATATAACCTAATCCTTAAAGGGAAGAAGAAGAACAAAAAGAAGCAGATAATAATAATAATAATAATGCGTTTAATAATATTTCTAATAAAATAATGTGTGTAATATAGTAGTTACAATAAAAATGTTCTGGAAAGAAAATTCATTGTCCAAAATATTCAGGCTTTAGCTTAGAGAATTTGGTCAGACTACTTTATCTCGCACAGACAGAGTATAAACCCTGCATGTAGTTCTCCTACCGTAGTGTTTCATGCACGTTAAAATATTGTGGTTCGTTTAGCTGGCCTTAGGGATTACATTTCTGCTACTTCTTATACGTCTCTCATTTACTAGCCTCGCTTCTCAGTCAAACGCCCAACCCTTTCACTTATTAGTGCTTTATAAAACTTTATTCTAATTTCTTTTCGTAATTTATGTTCTACATATTTTTGTTTATTACCGCATGGGTTTTGATATTTCTTTAAAATTTTTTTCTAATTTCTTTTAGTGTTTTATGTTCTACATATTTTTGTTTATTACCGCATGGGTTTTGATATTTTTTCAAAACTTTACTCTAATTTCTTTTCGTGTTTTATGTTCTACATATTTTTGATTATTACCGCATGGGTTTTGACATTTCTTTAAAACTTTATTCTAATTTCTTTTCGTGTTTTATGTTCTACATATTTTTGTTTATTACCGCATGGGTTTTGATATTTCTTTAAAACTTTATTCTAATTTCTTTTCGTGTTTTATGTTCTACATATTTTTGTTTATTACCGCATGGGTTTTGATATTTCTTTAAAACTTTAAAATTTTATTCTAATTTCTTTTCGTGTTTTATGTTCTACATATTTTTGATTATTACCGCATGGGTTTTGATATTTCTTTAAAACTTTAAAATTTTATTCTAATTTCTTTTCGTGTTTTATGTTCTACACATTTTTGTTTATTACCGCATGGGTTTTGATATTTCTTTAAAATTTTATTCTAATTTCTTTTCGTGTTTTATGTTCTACATATTTTTGTTTATTACCGCATGGGTTTTGATATTTCTTTAATTTATTCAAAATGTGATTGACGTAGCCTATTTGTACGTTACGCGACATTCTAGATGCAGTACAGATATTTGTTCTAAAGTTTTGGCGACTAACGATAGGTTCATATTTTCCACTCATTCCAGCAGAAGGAATTGTCTTGTTTACACTGTACAATACTGTTCAGTTATATTCGTCACACATATGAAACACTGTACATAACAATGGTGTCTACGTGCAGGCCCACAGTACTGTGGTATAGACTAAAGCTGTCCTGCCATGCTACCTGTACATATAAATTCAACAAAGTCCCACGTACAGGTAAAAATGACACCATCAACCAATCACAATAGAGATGGTGTATGATTGGCTCGCACCAAGCTATGCCATTATGTACTCACTTGTTTTCCAAGAAATACTGTGGGGAAGGCCCGCGATGCTACCTGTGCTAATAATTGTACATAATATAATAACTGTACATAACATTTTCAAATTATTTTTGCCCTCTTTCAATGCGTCTAAGGTGTCGGCATATTGTCGGAGATATTCATATTAATTCACACAATTTTGAGAATTTAATGTAATATTATTGGGTCCTTCAGTCTTTCGACTGGTTTGTACCCTGCCCCCGTATACCCGTGGTGCGTGTGTTACGGAGTTTCTGACAGGTATATGGGAACTACAGTTTAACGCCGGATCCGAACGGCATAGTTGGGGAGGGTTTATACTAGGCAGGATACCTCTCGCTGGTTTGCCATCGCCTCTCGGGGGGGGAACGGTCGTATCTAAATCAGATGGCCCCCGCGGGAATCGAACCCGCGCCGATAGAGTAGCAGCGCCACACGCTAGCCACTACGTTCGACCGCTTTATAATCTAATAAAGATTGCTGATTTTGACCTTCCAAATCGACAACAGTAGTTCTGCGAATGACGCGCGGACAACAATAACTATCCGAACAATCATAAGTTCAAAAAATAAAATTAGTCACTTCGTTGTCCTACAGATCTCCTGTAGTTAAGTTTATTCCGTACGCAGGTCCTGATGATGACTATAAATATTGTCGAAACGTCGACACAATTTAAAATTTGTGTTATACTTTTCTGACCGATCGTCGCAAACCCGTCACGTTAAAATGTGACGTTTTAAGATAAAAAATCTCCTTCTGCCTGTCGCGTCTATATTTGGGATAGCCTCCGCCCATCGGGGATAGCCTCCACCCATCGTTTGGGATAGCCTCCGCCCATCGTTTCCTCAGACGGCCGACACTTCTCTTCCCCAATGGCTGATGGTGTATAAAAATATAGGCCTATAGAAGTACTGGCGGTTCCACCCTCTGCACGGGGAATATCAATTTGTTTCTATTCTCCACGACCCTTCTGTTTAAATCAAATATTTCCAATTCTTCTCGAATGTCAGCATTAATTTTCATATTCAGTCTCGTGTACCCCGCTACCAGCCTTAAGAATTTCGTTTCATCCGCTTGTAATCTCCAAGCGTCCCTCTTGCTTAATACCCATGTTTCACTTCCGTACGCTGATAGTGGGACAGACATCACGTTGTAAAATGTTGTTTCCTTCCTGCTTAACGCTCTCCTAACGATACCATTTACATAGTTGAACCTCTCCTCTTATTCTTTTTATCATAATTTCCTAAATGAGAAATAGTGTATCCCGCATTTCCGAACTTGCTCAATACTCTTATTATCAATTACAAATTCAAACCTTTCATTGAAATGCTATTACTTTACTTTAATTCGGAGATAACTTCATATTAAATTTCTTAGCTATTAATATTACATTTTTTAACTCTTTGGAGATTATCCTTACACTTCGATAATAGTACTTGGTCATCAGCAGAGATGAGAGTTATTATAAATTTCTTTTGATAAAGATTAGTTGAATAAAATTTCATAGATGCTATCTATTATCTAGTTATTCCAACAATGTATACATTAAAAGAAAACGTGAAATACTGCAGCCTTGTATTACCCCTAAATTCATCCTCAGTCCTACGAGTGTCATGTCCCTGAATCCCTATTCTAGATATGTCATAAATATACTTTATTATTTGAAATAATAGAAGCAGAATACCTCTATTAATTATAATTTTCCACATCAGCTGTATATTTACCCAATCGAAAGCCTTAATCTATTAATTGAAGATAATGTGTGATTCTTGGTTAAACCTCTACGATTTTCAGTGATCTACTGCAATATAAAGACATTGTCTTTACAGGACCTTCCAAATCTACAGGCAGATTGTACTAAGGAATAAGAAATAAGTCTGATCGAGATGAGAAATTATGTTACATTTTCCGAAAAAAAAAAAAACACCCGCAAATAAACCGTTGTACTATATTGCGAACTCTACAAAGATACAAAGCAAAAAGGATACGCCGATATCGCGCGGAGACATACAGTCTCGTGTTTTACGGTAATTGTCTCACCAGACTTTTGTCGCAGCGCGTCTCGTGTGTCTGTGAAAGAAGTGTGTTTGAAAGGAAATCAATGGCGTCTGTATCCACTAAAGACGTTTTGCGGTGACTGTTCGAATGGGAAGAGGTTTAATGCACTCGTGGATAAAACAATCTCAGAATAAACTGAAACGGACATTTTCAAAACAACGATATACGTTTCCCGTAATGTAATATTACTTATTAAACTTATTTCGGTGATTTTAAGTACAGAAATGTGCATAAATTGCAATATTATATTTGAAAACAAAAATCTTTTACGAAAGTCAAACCTTGAAATGACGTCAATATTGTCATCTTCTACTGTCTGCTCGGTAATAGCCAGTTACATATAGATTTAATTACACAGTTTTTTTTTTAAATTGACTGTTCTGTTACTCTAGGATTGCCACTCGCTAAAATGAACTCGTAGGACAATCGGGTTCAACAACTAAGAAAATCCCGACATGAAACGTGCAAGCTACATTTAAAACAACAATAAAAAATCCAACACATTTGACGTCTTTCATAATAAAATTACTGTGTTGTTGAAAAAGTACAAATGATTTTCAAAATGACTTTCTGGCTTGACAAAAATGATGAATTTATTATAAAATACACTTAATATTTATGGAAGGATATAGCCTACATATACAATAAGCTATTTTTGTTTATTGTCAATGATATCATTGTCTTAATGGAAACGATATTTTAATTGAATAGAAAGCAATATTACAAATGTAAAAATTAAACTTTAATCGGAAAACTGCATGGAAAATGCAAACATACAATTTATTGCATTTTTTTAAGGGACAGCCAAAGCTTTTTTGTGCACCCACTTCTAAGATCTTTTTTCAATTTTCTGTTTCCCGATCAAGCATTCCTTTTTTTTTTTTTTTTTTTTTTTTTTTTTTTTTTTTTTTTTGAAGGATGATTATATTGTTTGCATTGCTTCAATAAAGCTTTGGCATCATTAAAGTAAATAAAGAAACGTTAAAAAAAGGAATGAGGCTACCTTTATTTAATTTATTTAAACGGAAAAATCACAACCTATCACATATATCAACTGACTAGATGTATGTAATTTATACCGAACCTAGTTAATAATATGCTTCTAAAAATCAGCGTTACCAACCGTATTTTAAAGACTGATAAAATAGTACAAAAAATTTCTCCCTCCTGGGACGTTCCATTCTCACTTACTAAAAAAAAAGAATGCACGCGCGGGAAAACACGAAAGAGTGGCAACCCCAGTTAGTCGAAACTTTTAAAATAACGCTTACGTTGACTAGTGTCAGAATGTTATTTGTAATTTTCTCTGTTCTTTTTACCATTACCCCAACTTTGTCACTACTTATTGCCACACTGCTAAATACTTCGTTATTGACGAGGTCTTTCGGTGTCTCCACCATCTTTCAAGACCTGAAGATGGGCGATACACCGAAAGGCCTCGTCAAGAATGAAATATTTTGCAGTGTGGCAATAAGTAGTGAGAAAGTTGGTGTTAAGATTGGTGCTAATAAAACTAACAAAACTGGAAATTTTCACCATTACTTCGTATCTCCTTGAACCAATTATTTCCTATAGGCCTATCTTAAGAGTGTTCTTAAACTTTCAAAATCTACTGTTAATCTTCGCGCAATTTGCTTCCACACAAATGTAATATCAACCACAGTGTAATCACATTAACATTTGTCTGCAATCTGGTGAACGTGTCCCGGCCGCCTCCAAAAATGGATGTAACCTAGAAACGCCGTAAGAGGGCGGCGGGAATGGGTTTGGAGGTTAAATGTCAACAGCTCGCCACAGACATCAATAACAGCGTCAGACATCAATAACAGCGTTTTGTAAATTGCGAATTTATAATTTAAAGTTATTGAAGTTAGTGAAGTGGGTCACCTTACGCCGCTCACGGACGACACAGAAGTTTCGCTACAATTAATTTGATTTAAATTTTGTTTTACAGTAGTTACTTTTAATACTATTATTGGACGTATCGAGAATATCTGAAGTGGTTGAAGGTTAGCTGACCTTCTATTGTGCCTAGTGGGTAATACTGCCTCGGCCAAGAGGATGACATCGGAAGCCTTTGATGTAATAACGTGTTCTAAATTGCGCGGTACTTCCCGACACTGTCTCTGTGCACCAATCAGATTTCACCGTTGGCAAGATGAAACTTTCGTGTTGAGTCCACGTTGCCACAATTGTTATTCATCGACCTGAACTTATCGCCTTCACTGGTCACTTATCACCTGAACTTACCAACTTATCACAACCCGTCATGTCGTCGTCATTCTACTGTCGGTGTAGCCGTTGTTTAATGGTGCGCAGACACATGTCAACCACGTAACTACACTGATGCGAAAAGAAAATTAATTACGGTTGGTAAACAGTTGCTTTGATACCGACTGTCATCCTTTTGCCCGAGGCAGTATGACACCCGGTTCAAGATACTGAGGGTTCGGCTCCTGCAAAAAGTGTGCAGAATCCTCTCAGCATCGTGAGGTAAAATGAGTAGCTGCGGTATAAAGAGAAGATCAGGATTACAACTAGGGATTAAGCTACAGGCTTACCAACCTCATTTGTCTGTAAAAAGGTCGGGTTACAAACGTAGGCTCTTATGGGGGCTGTGACCCTGGAAGTTCAGGAGAGAACGAGTAGCGACGGTCTCCTATAATTTAATTTACACACATTAATTTAATTTCAATAATTTTGTCGATGTTTCATACACCTCCTCCTCATCATCATCATCATCATTACCATCACTGTCACACTACCCGAGTTGTAATCTATGCATATGAAAGCTGAACGGTTATGAAACAGCACAAAAATTACAAAAAATAGAAGCCGCTAATTTTAAGATATTTGCAGCGTGTGGATAAGATCTTGCGGGTTGAGGGTACTAGAAGTCGCCGCATACCTGCATCGGTTGTAAAAGCAGGAAAGGTTTTAAAGTGACCGCTGTGAAAATTTGTCACTGACGTGTCTTATTGCTATAGGCCTTGCTGGGTTTTCCAAAAGTTATAAGTGTATGTGGCTACTTCTAGCGGTTTAAGAAACATTTTCCGTACATTAAATTTCAGTAATGTCAAGGGCGAAGTTACATGGAGGCAATTGAGGCAATGCCTACACTAAAAAATTCTGTAGAATAAAAATTATAAATACGTACGAACTACATAACGTAAAGATTATACATTGTTACCGCGACTGTCGAATTTATTAGGCCGAAACGTGCTTTACTGAGCGACCGCTAGATGGTGACAGGTGAGACTCGGCATAGCTCGTTTAAAGCGAATGAGGCAACCTGAACTTGCCTCAGCGTTTATTGTATACATCGTATGTAAGCAATGTGCCTTGTGATAGGGAAGTGAAGGGAGGGGGAGTGTCCCGTGCTGTACACATAGAGCGTTGAGGCATGCCTCACTTCTGTGGTCCAAACATTCAAGTTAAAGCGCGCTGTGTTGTTTATAAGTGTATGTAATTTTATGCGGTTATTAAAAGTGTCCCTGTTATTTCGCTGAACTAACAGATGATCAAGATTGTTATTTGAATTATTTGTAACATTATATATATATATAAACTAATCAAGTTTAAAAATTTGAAGTTCAATCAGTTGTATTATTGTGTATGACTAATACAAGGATTGTTCAACAGAAACACGTATAGAGCTGTAAAGCATTTTTTATCAACGATTTTAAAAGAAGTCTTCATTAACATTAAGACATGAGTTCCACTGTTGCACCAACCTGTAGATTCCCTGCTAGTAAAATTCTTACGGCTGTTTGTGGAACCATTCGCTTACAGCAAACTCTACCTCAGCGTCCGATTTGAACCACCGTCCTTTTAGTGATTCCTTAAAAAAAATTTAAGATAAGATTTTTGCCTACCCATTCATTAACTACTAGCTTCGCCACTGGTCAAGAGAGATCGACGTAAGCAAGAAAACTACGGAAAAATTAAAAATTAAAAAACGAGTTCAAGGAGATCCTTATTACTGTCTGGCTGATGGAGAACAGCTAACGAATTGGCGGTCCGGGAACTGATGAAAGTGGGTTCGGTAGAAGGAAGTACAACAGGGACCGAATAACCAAAACTCCGCGGGTACTTGGGGGAATTTGCAGAAGAACAAAGAAGTGCTTCCTAAAAAGTGATAGGTAAACGGGTTGCAAACACACTAAATCGTGTAATTTTTAGATAATGTAGAACCAGGAACCACTATAGTTACAGATATGTGGCGCGGCTACAACTCGATCGAAACGATATGGCTATATACACGTTTGTCTGTGAACCATTCGCATGTCCTCGCGACTCTGCTGTTCACACCCAAACGATCGAGAGCAACTCGTCCAAAATTACTCATGATATGCGGAGAAGAGTCGGCAGAATGACTGTTAGTACATTTCGCGTACTTAATTGAATATATTTGGAGAAAAACGTTTTTTCTGCAGAAGAATTGTTCATGATTTTTTTAGCGGCTGTTAGATAAAAGTCTAAAAATAAATAAAATTAAACAAAACTAGATAACAATAGATTTATTAGATAGATAGGTAGATAGATAATAAATAGATGTAAAAAAAAAAACGACAAGGCCTCACTGGCCGCTTTTAGTAAGCGAAGGAATTGTTGTTGAGATAAGTACTAACATTTCTTGCTTATCATTAGCGGCTGTGAGCATTCTCTGCATGAAAATATCCCTCAAGCCACTGGAGGCACTCGCATACGTTTCGCAGAAACCACAAGCCTATATAACAACTGACATGTCTGTGAACAATATCATAAAATTACCTTTTCCTGGTTTTACGACCAGTGCAGGTAGGTATGGGGCGCCTTCTAGTACCCTCAACCCGATCTTGCTTCAAATAAGAAAAGAATGGCGCCACCACGACATATCACCACGCTTCCCACTCGGGAGGTGAAATAAAAGACACTATTACCTGGAGCCGGGAGGTTCTGGTTCAGTTACTATAGCCGAATGAACAGTTGCGCTCCTACAGGAAGCGAAGAGAGCGAAGCGATTAAAAAGCAGGAAGCGAAGAGATCATTGTTTGTCTGAAAGAAATTGTTTGTCTGATAATAGCTGATAGCAGGCGTAAACATACATAGATGCATAAACACTGAATTACGACTTATTGTGTTTACAGTAAAATAGATAATAATATTATTAAGACAACGCGTCTAGACAACAGCGTAACAAAATTTATTAATAAAAGTAATTAGGACAGAGGTGGTTTATAATTACATTGCTGTATTACAGAGGTGGGAAGTATCCTCAAAATAACACTGACGTCTTTCTTTGTAGAATCGCCCTAAGTTAAATTATGTTTTCACATAACCAGATTCTGTTTGTCTAACTTATTTTCCCTGTTGCCTTGCCATCAACTTATATGAGACAGACTACAGAGCAAAATCTCTTAATTTAAGCCTTATGGCTGATAGACTAATACGATGTTAATGATAGAAACAGCTAGCGAAGGCCAACCCGAAAGTAGATGGACAGCCTAACATTAAACGTGCGATCAAGTTATCTGAATCACTCGGGTAGTTGACACGATCAATCCCAATCGTTTTCAATCAAATATTAAATAAAAAATAAACAAAAACGTAACTTACAGCTTAACGCTTAATGCTTTAATGTGGACTTGAGTCTGAGATTTTTATCTCTGTCCCCTATTGCGTAAAGGGTAAATTTATATCTGCAGTGCCGTTAACAAACGTCTTTTGAAAACTTTCGGTGTTTCCCGGAATTTCCGTTTCTTTTGCAAAACCATTATACTAATCTACTGACCCGAATTTCCAGGAACTTCTCAGAGCGTTCTCAAAACGCGTTGCGTTCTAGTAATTTCCTCCTCCAGTGACCAAACAGTCTGTGTAAATATGTAGCCGCATTTTTGTGCTGGTTACGGAATATTAAAAATTTGTTCAGAGTTATTCGATGGTGTATTTGGCTTTTGCCTGAAAACCGGGAATGTAGCGATCGTCTGGGACAGCTGACAAAACATTCTTGTATCTAAATCGCGTATCTAACTACACACTTTCATTGTGATAATCAGTTTTCTGTCTAGCAGAGTAAATAAGAGTGAAGAAAGAGATTTATTAGGCGTCTTATGTAGAACATCGTAATGCATGCATCAGAGACGTGGTCAGTCAAGAACAAAGAAAGAAGTATTTGCAAAGCTTAGAAATGTGGTTGTGGCGAAGAATGGAAGACGGTTAAGTGAAAAAAGAAGATAAGAAACAAAGAGGTGTTAAATTTATATGACAAAAAAAGTTGTTATTAAGTTATTAGAAAGAGGGAAAGAAAACTGGATTGGTCACATCTTGAGAATGGACTGTTTCCAGAAACTAGTAATAGAAGAGAAAATTGAACAGAAGAGAGAAAAAGGAAGAAAATGGTATAGTGACGGATTTGATAATTTGCTGGAAGAAATTGCGTAGAAATTGACAGAATGGAGAGAATTAGTTCAACTGTACCTTGTCTTTGGCCAGTATCACCATTCATGATTATACGGGTATGCGTCTCGTAAATCTTTTTTGCTTTGCTTTGCTTCAGATAGCGTGGCGTCTTTGCGCCCGTGGCTTAATTGCAGCATCCGGGACGTGCCCGATGACTACCAGATGAAAACAGTGCTGGTCTTTCTGAAAGGGTACTTAAAATAGGATGGACACAACAACGCGATTATTCGCTAGATGGCGCTGGCATTCTGAAGGATCAGTTGTTAACGCCATTGCCTCTGGTGGCGAGTCGAACGGCAGATACCGCCAGTCTTGAACATGGCAGGCAAACGCCTTGAGGCGTCCGTCGCTCTCCGCGAGGCATAGAACCTCCATGCTGATGGCAAAGGTTGACATTGCCAAGCAGCGCGCTAGAGACATGCTTGGGGTAGGAGTTCCCCGAAGAGAGAGGGGTAAGCAGAGAGGAAAGGAAGTTGCTCGGGGATACTCAGAAATAGCTTACTAAGGCTGACATTACCGAGAGGGTCATCGAGAATCGTCCGAGGGCGTTTGACCCTGATTGGGGATGGAGGTTCAGACGTATTGATGTTTCCTAGATAACGAAAGGAAGACGTCGCTGCCGAAGCAAAGAGAGTTTCGGCTAATGACCGGACAAAGTCAGCAAGAGTAGGAAGTCGAAGACCTCCGCGAATTACATCTCGTAGATATTCACAGTAAAGGCGCGATGAAACAAGGCGCCTACGATAAAACGAATTAACGCTGTGTTATCACGAAAGGTTTAAACTCTCTCCTGAGCGTTACGAGAGTAAATGAACGATACAATCTATTTGACAGGAAATATTTTCTCCGTTTTGGTTCCGTTCAAGCGGTGGATATAATTTTCACGTTATCATGTATAAAAGATCTAACCCTCTAATTTTCCCGCTGTCAGACTTGGTGAGCGTTACCCGACCCCCGTACCCGTATCAGACGCGTTAGTTATAATTACAGGCCGACGCTTTCTCTCGGCCTTCGTAATCTGTGCTGTTGCCCACCACCTGTTTCGATAACAATTAATTGTTCCGTCATCAGCAATCGCTTTCTTCCCACTGTTAAACACTCTCTCGGCCTACCATCGTACACTTCTTAAATACAATTAATAATTTCTTGTTGGACACTGACAGGTGTCTTGAAAAATCAATATGAACTAATTGACTCGAATCATCTAGTTGACGTATGCGGGTACGTCAATGAAAAACAAATTATATATATGCCCACGCACGTGTCACACACACACACACACACACACACACACACACACACACACACACACACACACACACACACACACACACACACACACACACACACACACACACACACACACACACACACACACACACACACACACACACATCCTTGTAAATATGTTTTGAAGATAATCTGACGAATGAACGAACGGTTCCGTGAAAGTGTCCCGAACTGTTCGATCTCACCGTTGAAGTATTCTTAATGACAATTAATAATTATCCCGTTCTGACAGGTATTTTAGAAATTAAAAAGGGTTAACCGATTCGAATCAACACGTCAAACGTAAAACCGTGAAACACTTCACCGTGAAAAACAAATCACGCATGTCCACGTAGTACGTGGCAGCTATTTACATAGCGTAGTGTGTATAAAAAACTTTCTTTACAAAACGGGTCTCTGACGAATTAAAAAAGCGTTTCTTTGAAAGTATTCCACTCGTGTTCGGTGGATTTATACGACGTATTAAAGTTAATCTTAAACGTAGCTAAGATTCGACTTTCGTGGATTCGATTCGCCAGACGGCTGTATCAAATACACACGTGCAATAGCAAAGCCGGCCGCCTGTATTTCTAGGTTAGGTCGTCGTCCGCGACCCTATAATTTATTTGGTAAAAATCTCATCATCCTCGATCTTATCTGCATCAACACCTCTCATCAGCGATTTTAAATTTCAGAAAACAAATATTAAAATGCTACTTCCGTTTCTTATTTTATAAGGAGTAGACGACACGTTTTCAGTAGTTCGCGTTGTTATTTCTGTTTTAATTCTTTTTTCGTAGTTTAATTCTTTTTAATATTTCGTGTCGTTCTCTCTACTTTTTTATTGTTTCTCCATGCGTTTATAGCAGTATGCGTTTGTGCAAGGAAAACCATAAAAAGAAGCAGAAAAAAAATGGTCAGGTTAAAGTTTTAAAGTTTACACTGATTTGATGTTACTGACTGCGACAACTTGGTCAGTGTTACAGCCTTTGTTCAAACTTTATGCACTGAAGATGGCCGTCGAAACGTTTCCAGCCAACAACCTAGAACACGGCCTTACAACCCGGCAAGATATTCTTCTAATACATTTACACTGATTTGTTGTTAAGGGTTTTTTGTTTTAAGAACTAATTACAAATCTTTTTTTTTTTTTTTTTTAGCGCACCCGCCAATTTATATTTGTCAGAAAATAATTCACTGAAAATTATACTTAATAATTATACATGAAAAGATTACGAATTTCGTGAATATCATTATAGGCGAAAAATTTATGGCTAAGTTCGTCGTTTCTTATATCAGATTAGAAATAAATATAAACATTTATCTAGGTTACAAGATATCTTCTTCAGTTCTCAATTTTCCACCGGTCATAGTGCCATTCCACCAGGTGTCCAATTCTATTTGTGTTAAACACAATTCCACCATGTTTTTGTTTATTCCATAAAATTCAAGTTCTGAACCTGCTCATATAATACGCCTTACTACCCACGCATATGGAAGTACAAATTGTAGTAGACATTTTAGGCCCGCTTTTCTCCCAGGCCAAGTGCAGAACCGTCTAGTGAGCCACCTTACAGCCGGGGATGTGTAGCCTACGCCTCAAAACCTCGCAACATCTCCAAGGTTGGCTGCCTGAAGAGGCTAACTCACATCGTATGCGAAGCAAGAGGTAAGTAGTCCCCGAATCTTTAATACACAAGAAAACCCGTGAGCTCATCATCAGGGCCGCTTGAACCCTAGGCGGGTCCTGGCCTCCTGAAGAAGAACTCGCCAAACGATCTTTATCCGAAACAACCATCTGTCTACCCTTTCTGCGTCCTGCTGCGCTCCATCTCGCCACTTTCCTTTTGCCATCTGGGCCACACAGGAAGAGGCGCTTTACAGGGTCCTGGGGCCCGTCCTGACAACATGACCTGGCCATCTGAGCCTTCCTGTCTTTGTCTTTTTGACTATGGTTATGTCGTTTACCATGTTATATAACTCTTCATTAGTTATTTTTCTCCTGACATTTCCCTTCTCCACTGCCTATTCGTCTCAGTATTTGCTTCTCAAATATTCCCAGCGTATTCTCAGTGCTTCTGCTCAAAACCCATGTCTCCGATGCACAGAATAATACTGGGACAACCAGTGGCTTGTATAGGAGGGTCTTTGTTACCCTTGACAGGAATTTGGATTAAAATTTTCTCTTTAAGCGTAAGCTTTAACTGTTAATAAGAATGATCCAAAAGAATATAAAAAAATTTCATACCAGAAGATAATACTGAAGCTTCCTGTCAAGCAGAGAGCCACAGGAACAGGTATCACACTTAATTATCTACGATGCAGCCCCAAGGGTCGTAACGAATATCAAAATATCAAATGATCTGTGGTATAATTAATAGAGAAATAGGCAGGAAAACTGAGAAGGACACACGGACGGAATTGTATTAAAAGATGGCAGGTCGAGCGTTACAACAACTAATCTGGTACGGACGCGTAAAGAGAATGGGACATGACCGACTACCGAAGAAACAATGAGATGGATACCTAGAGAGCACAGAAAGTAGGGAAGACCCAAGAAAACATGGATAGAAGGCAGAAGAAGATCAATGAGCGATTGGCGACTAAACGACGAAGACTGCAACGACAGTCAGCAATGGAGATAACGGAGATTAGGCATCGGACAGCGTCGTAGGACGTTTTCACCACGAATAAAAAAAAAGGGTCGAGCGTTAATGCCCACGGTAGTGGCTTGACAGCATAAGATACGATAAGGTAAGAAGCAAACGTAACATACTGTCGATAGTCGGATTCGGGAACAAAGAATTGATTGAGAGCGGCAGCGCCTGCAAGGGATGAGCAAAGGAATATTTCCGAAGACGGCATTTAATTGTAAGCCTGAGGGGAAGAGTATAGTGTCCTGAACAATTTGTATAAGAGAACTAGCGTAACACGAGAGTCATAGTTTGGACAAGTGTTACAAATAAATGTCAGTATCCATTTCTCTGGCGTAGAATAATTTATTCCCAATGTTTAAAAATCATTACGCATAGATCCTCGTAACAATTCGTAAACTAAACGCTCTGTAACTGCGACCCCCACGCAAACTTGCGAGCGCGGTGCAGAATATATTTTGATTATCCTGCCGAGTAGTGAAACAGTATACCGAGTACAACCGAAAAAAAAAAAAACAGAGATGTCTTGTGATGGAGTAAATGTGTAGGCCTAAACCTATGTAACGCGAGTTGTAGGACTGCGTTCGAGCGCGCACATTTGTGTTTGAACGTGTAGACACACAGACGAAAGTAAGTGGAAACTAGCGCGCAGACAAACGTATCAAAGAAAAATATAGTATGTGTGTAAAGGCTGTAATATTGAAGTGGAGGAGGAGACGCTGAAATTGCAGACAAAAGCACAACGTTCAAAGCTCCAATATTTTTTATCAAAATGTTAATAAAAACGTATGCTTAAAAAATACAACATATATATATATATATATGTACTGTATTTGTATTGATTGATTTGTATCTGTTCAGGTATTAGTTTGTTTTGTGTTTTATGTAACAAATACAAATCAGTACAAAACATGACACAATTTTCAAAGCACTCAACATCGAAAATACACAAAATACTAATACATACACCACAATCACACACAATAATACAAATTTAAAGTACCAGAGGCCAACAGGAATCCACAGTAACAACCAGCCAACACACAAGTACTTCACCAGACTCAAAATCACGAAGGCTGAAGATGGGAACACAATGGTTCCCGAAACATGTTCTTAATAAGGAAAAAAATAGCTTGAGGTAAATTCATTATAAATATTAAATATATTATGTACATCAAGAAACGGACTGTAGCAAAAAAAATTTGAATGTGTGTGTGTGTGAACAGTTCTTCAAATATTAATATTTCTGCTAGTAAAATTATATAGTATTATTCCCTTACGCACGTTTCACTGATTACATCAGCATCACCAGAGGGTTTTAAATAAATGAACAAACAACTGAATTGATTCGATTTCAGTATAAAAAATAAACGGATAATAAAATTTGATATAAAAGAAACGATCGATTTAATTTTATTTTTTAAGTCGATTGTTTTAATGTTTATTTACTCAATCAGCTGTTTTGTCAGTTATATTTAAAATACATTATGTTTATATTTAATTTATTTTAATAAATTTATAATTTTAAATAGATCATCTTGTTTTGTTTTTACTTGAGTTTGTTCATTAAGTAGTAAATTATCGGTATTGTGTTTGCATATATTAAGATTTTCGCAAATATTCATTTTTTGACCTTTTTATGTTTTTAATTAACTTTACATTTTGAATGTCGGGAAATTCATGTTTATTATTTATACAATGCGTGGCTAAATTAGATCTGTAAATATTTGGTTTTAAAAAAGCATTGCGGTGTTGAACGAATCTATCGAGTAGTTTTTTTCTTTATCTGGCCTACGTAAAATTTATTGCAATCTGGACATTCTGTTTTGTGTATTCAATTTTTATTGTGAATATTGGATTTAGTTTTAGGTTTTATTTTATTAAAAACAATATTATCTATGTTATAAGATATTTTTAATTTGTGTCATTAAATAGTTTACTTAGTTTACAAGTTAATTTCCGTTATAAATAAAGGTTGTATGTTTTATTATATCATTAATAAATCGATTTTTATATATAGGTTTATAGGTAGTTTGTTTAGTGAGTTCATGTTTTATTCTGTTTTCTTATTTATTGATAGTTTTGACTTTGTATCCATTACTATTTGTTTGATAATATTTCTTTCTTTGTTTTTTTATTTTTCATTGTAATGGAATTCTATACATACGGTATATATTAATGAATTTAATGCTGCCATTATGTATATAGTATAAACTTGTGTATTTATTGCAAATAGGCTACCTACCAGGTCGTAGCAATTACAAATAACAATAAAATAAAGTTTTTTTTTTTTTTTCACAGAGTAATAAGTAAAAGTGATGTATACGTCGTCACTTGAGGTGGGAACCATCCAGCGATGATTACCACGTTCACCGGGTCAGGTCATCTGGCCACTGTCTCTTCAGCCTTCTTACATCCAGTGATGGATTGAGGAGCTCGTTGATCAGGTTATTGCTGTGTCCTATGTGATACCATTATTAACATCAAAATTCGTTCATCCTATGGTGTAGTATTCTCAGTAGTGAAGGGATACATTCTCGAAACCAAATGAGAGGACAAGGAATATGATGTGCTAAAGACAATGCTATAAGACAAGACTGACATACAGAGAGAAATACTTAGAAAAGAAAAATTGTGGTTAAACATGGACTATGTTAATAACATAAGAATATCGGTAACAATATGGAAGGGAAGATTTTAAAGAAATATGTGGCTGAGTGAATGAAGACGATGTGTTGCTCATTACAACGAGCGGTGAAATGTATAGTGTTTTATGGAGAGCCACGTATAGTTACGGTTGTTAAACAAGGAAACATATGACGGGAAAGATGTGTGCTGAGAATACCAGCCGGAATAGTGGTAAAAAAAGTATGTCTGGCCACACCAGAGGGAAGAAGAACAATAAGAAGACGAGAAGAAGATGGATAGACGATAGTGAGGAAAGTCTGAGAAAAATGGAGGCGTGTTAGAAGGTGCAGAAGTGAAGAAGAGATCAAAGAGGACGGAGGCTAGAGCTTTGGAGTTAGTCGTGGATGAGGATCACCAAAGAATGAACCAACAAAAGCGCGGAATTTCGTTGTTTTTTGTCAAGGCTACAATCATGCTATATGTGTTTATAACTTTTTTCAATACGTACCAGACAAGGAAAGAGAACCTTATCATATCTATAGAGAAATACGGCTACTTACAGATAGAACATTTCTGTCAGGACACAGGAAGATGTCGATGCATACCTGTAAAAGAAAAAAAAGAGAAATTATAAAAACCTTTTCCAAACACACACGGTTGAGCAACACTTGATTTATTGTTAATAGAGTAAAGAAAACCTTATCGTATTCGACTGATACATGTTATTATATATCTTCTCACGCTATGAGGAAGACGAAAGGCGTGAGAAGATTACAGGCACTGGAATGCAGGATATGACGGAGACATTTCGAGGTGAAACAGGGCGATAAAGTAAAAAATGAGCAAGTGCTGTAAAATGTTGAGGAGAAAAGGGAGTCGCTCGAGAGTGCAAGAAGAAGTAAAGTGATTTGTTGGGGTACTGGATGAGGAGGCGGTGAGTGTCGTGAGGAAGAGGGAGGTGTAGGATGACGGATTCAATTAAGATCTGAGGAGGATATGAAGACACTAGGAGGCTGGCGCAGGGAATGGTCGGCTGTCCGGCCAAAGAAAGGCAGAACACGTTTCATTATATAAGCGATTTCCAACTGACGGCCCGCGACCTTTTTCGTGGAAGACCAATTTAGTAATTACTCAGTTCACTTTAATAAGTAAATGAATAATACAATATTATTTTAACTGAGAATGGTCTTGCAGGAGCAACCTATGAAGAAACGATTCACTGATTCACTAATATACGTACAGTCGGTTTAACTTTTTTTGAAATAAAACTTATAGTTTACCTTATTTCTTTTCAATCTTGCGACTTCGTTATATGTCATACACGACATGTTTCGGGAAACATGTTCCCATCTTCAGGTTTAAAAACTGTTTGTTCTCACATGAAGAACTTGTCAACGCAAATAAAAACTTATACTAACATCATTAAAAACACTTATTTGCGTTGACAAGTTCTTTATGTGAGAACAAACAGTTTTTAAACCTGAAGATGGGAACACGTTTCCCGAAACATGTCGTGTATGACATATAACGAAGTCGCAAAATGGACAAGAAATAAGGTAAACTATAAGTTTTATTTCAATAACGCGACTTGGAGACCATAAATCACAAATTATGAAACCTTTTTTGATTAATGGAACGTGTATTTCTCTAGTCATCTTATAAGACCCTTCGATCACTCGGCTAAAAAAAACAGACAATCTTGTCCGATGTTTCGACTTCAATTCGTAACGAGTTGCATCTCTTACCGAAAGTTAACGTTTAAGTGTTTTCAAACTACAACTCGATACAGTCACAGGATAAGATCTGCGTTTCTAGTTGCCGCACAGATCGACCTCAGTTTTCACACCGAATAGGCCTACTTTTTGTACTTTTACACTGTTTAATATTGTTCTTGTATCTTCCGTACTATAGACTACTGACATAATAAATAATGTACCGTTAAAGATATGGATAAGATACGCTAAATGTGTAAATTGCATCTTTTCACTTGTTTACAATTAAGTACTGCCTTTTCTATTCTTATGTTGTTTGGAAAAAGTACGTCGTTTATGATGCTGCCCGCTGGTAGGTTCCTGAGTTTAAGTGTGACCCTCAGTCACTGTTAAGTTGAAAACCACTGGATTATGCCTAAATACTGTTTTTTTCAATTTTTTCTTTTATATTTTTCACATAATTGGGGGGAGGGGTAATGAAGCAATGGCACCCGTTACTAAAAGAGAACAAGACCTAACGGTATACACCAAATACGGTTAGAGGTGTAACTCTTCCACAAAGACAATTCAACTAAAAACGCGCATGCGTACACAATAATTAGATACATATGTTACGCCATTACGAAACGTTCTACACGTGTCTCGGCTCCTGCTCCTGCGGAACCAGCTGTAATGTTGTGTGCGTACGTGTTCTTAACATGCGTTAGCGAGCCTGTTCCAGACTCGCCGGTCCGCAAGCAATCTAGTGTTTTCTAGTAGTGCTGACGCGTATTATGCATTAGTCTGGAATCTCAGCGGGGTGTAAATATAAGCATTCAGCGCCGCTTAGTTTCAGTTTAAGTGACGATTTATTTCAGTGAGGTTCGAAGTGTCGTGGCGAAGTGTTGTGTTTTATAATTGTGCGGGACTCTATAAGTTGACATTATTGTTGTGGATAATTAATTTGTATTATTGGACGAATATAATCTTGTTGAATAACTTGTTGATTATAAACAACTGTACCTGTGATAGTTAAAGCTGGTTATTAGTGACTTGATTGGTGTCTTGTATTTTGTTGTCCACTGTACCACTCGACGATCAGTGGACGTCGTAACATAACAGATATGCAGTGTCCCGAGTCTCCAATCCAACTCCTGCCACCGGGTCAATTTTGAGTTAGTTATGTTATTTTACTTAGTGAGGGGACGAGGAGCTTCCCTCGAATTTGTGGATTATACCACCATGGTTATCAAACGGGGTCGCTTCCAAAAGTCACCCAGCCTTGGAGTATATTTGCCGAGTCCGGCAATCAGGGTAACGTCGTGGGGTAAATCATTAGCTGGTATATTTATATATATACCTGCAACCTTCCAGAGAACGTCGAGAGTACGGCTGGAAGTTAAGAAACAAGCTTGGTGCCTGTTTCAGTGCCTGACAAGGCAAGACATATATCCGACCGTTGTATAGACTTTACAGTATTTTAAGGAAGTCACCAATCATAAAGAACAGATGATAAAAGCCAAAGGAGTCGATAAACACGAAGGGAATGACAATTTTGGTTTAGGGAGAAGAGATTAGAACAGTGAAATTAGCCTGTAGGAAGTTTTACAAAGTGGTTCGAAATGTCTCGATAAAAAGGTGGCCTCAATAATGAGTATGAAAAAATGATAAAAAAGTTTTCTAAACGAAGTCTACTAGAAGCAGAAATATTTTTATACATTAATAATATAGTAAAAAAGTCTTAATTAAATATTAATCATAATAATGATAGGATAACTTGAAACATAAAAGAAATTTTAATTTAGAAAAAGTAAAAATGTTTCTTAAATTTCCCTCTTTTACTAAGAATTCGTAAATTAAAGCAGACGTTATAATTTTACTTTGAGATGAAACAAACACCAGGTGATACTGTACACGCTTATAAAGATCTCCAGTGGTTTAAATTTGTTTTTATTTTCGTACAAAGAATTTAATCGTTATATTACCAAGATATTCTTAATTGCTTTTTAGACAGTGTTCGTTGTTTTTTTTCCTGAGAGATACTGTTTTCAATATATTTTCATTTCGTGGGCTGTGCCGAGGTTAATTTTACTTCACTCCATTCTTATTTCCCCATTGTTTCTGACGTGAGCGACCGTAATAATGAAAAAAGTTATTTTCGACAAATAATGATACTGCGAAATAAAACCAATTTGTCTGTTTTTGCGTAACAAAATTCAATAGTCCGTTTGTACGCTGAAATGACAATTGGAAGTGCAGAACAAACGAACGTTATTATTATTAATTAATTACCGTTCCATCAGCTTGGTTACACACCCACGACCGTGCACGGCGAAAATTAATAAGAGGCGCGGTCACATCCCGCCACCTACTTTCCATTTGGCAACGAGGCTGCATATTGTTTTGCGCCTGCGACGCGCTCGCGCATAAGGTCATGCGTTCGATTCTCCGCCGAGAGCGCATTTTTCGAATATGTAAATCGTTTAAAAATCATTACTCTTGCCGGTCTTGGAAAACGGGTGCTGGCGACGGACTCGTTTAAACTCGTCAACGGAGGGTAGCAGCAGAAATAACTGAGGTGATAAAGTACAGGAGGGCGCGCTTTAACGGACAGACAATCTGAGTAATGTCACCCCCCCCCCATCTCTCTCACTGTCTAGATTTGTCGTTAAAATAACTCACCGTTATATCCTTTTGTGATTCCTCGGCTTTAGCATAACATTACCAGCCGGGCGGAGAAAATTCAATCCAAAACGTAACACTCTTTTTCAAGCGTTTGTGATTCGTTTGTTTAGAATACCGCTGTCTGTAGCTGACAACAGTTTCGCTTTGATCTCTCGCCTCTTTCTGATTAAAATTCACGCTGTTTTTGACAAAATGTGATGGAATTTCAGCAGGAAAAAGCGTTGTTTTAATTTTGTTTCACCTTTATAGCAGTTTCCGCAAAACATAAATTGTAACAGAACAAATTATTACTCACACCATATTTGTGTTTTTATATGTAATTTAATGTAAGTTAAATAACACCAGTAATGAACAAAATTAGGAATAAAACCCTTGTTGTGAAAGAAACGAAACGGACTACTGCATCAGAACGCCGGAAACGACAAGAATTTACAGCGTGTTCTCTAGGACAAACGTGGTTGGATCATATTTAATATACGGTAGTCTGAAAATGGTCTCTCAGCGAATACGGAACTAAGAGAAGACGTCCGAGAAATTTCGCGAATTAGGAAGGACTTCCAAGGAGCAATGTCAAAGGGCCACAAGTAAATGATTGGCATGAACTGAGGGATGGAGATACGGGGACGAGATAAGGGGAGGCTTTGCCTGCTGAAGCCTCATCCCTGAGGATGAATAAAATTTAAGATTGCAAGTTTAACAAGATCATTTATCTTTCCAGTAATTATTCCACTTACTTAACACTCACTTAAATTCGTCACCATTCATTGCAGTACTGAATATTTACATTTGTTTTATTTAATCAACGCTAAAATGAAATTGAAAATTATTAATAATTAAATATGTAGCTTCTATTGGAGTAGTAACATTTAAAACATTTCTTTTCTGTTGTCTCCTCTAATATAAAAGCAATTTGTTTTTGCTTACACGTGTTTTGTAAGGCCTTTGCAACTGTTTTACATCGTGAGAACTAAACTAAATGTTTTAATATTACACATTTTTATTCTGTTGTTTTGTTACGAATCATTTGTTTTGTTAACCAGCTGTCTATTGTGTAGATATACCCCGCTAACACCCATACACATGTTACTACAATAGGCGTAACGTTTTAATTTCAGTTAAGTGATATAGGATTTCTTCTTCTTCTTCACTACATGGCTTGGGCTATAGCCCGTTCCGACTACACAGAGTGTCTGACCATTTTTCCAGGGTCTTCCACGATCTCTCGTTCCCACTGGGCTATATTCAAACGCTTGTTTAGGAATAAGCTTGTCTACCATGCGTTCCACATGGGACTTCCAGTTCTGCCTGTATTCCTTTATCCTCTCCAGAACCGACTGTAACTTTAGGTCTTTCCTTATCTCGTCGTTTCTTAGATGATCTCTCAAACTACATCTCTTAACTGGTCTTAAAAATTTTATTTCCGAGGCCTGTATTTTTCAAATATCTTTTTGCAGGAGAGTCCGTGTTTCACATCCATACATTGAAGTCGGCACAGCTGTGTCTCCTTATACGACTTTAGCTGTCTCCCTCTGAGTTTTATTGTTCAATAGTCGTCTTATTGTTCCAAAGGTATAACTAAATTTATTTAACTTTCGATATCGTTGACCTTCCTATATGAGATACCAGGCCCCAAATAATTGAAATGTGATACCTGCTCCAAAACACTATTATCAATTACAATTTTATAAAGAATTTCAAAAAAAAATTTTAACATTTTAGAGTTAATTTAAATTTTAATAATAAAATGTTAAAAAATTAACAACTTATACATTAATTATGTGATATTATACATTTATTCTCTTCTATTCAGTGACGTAACTAGGCGAGGGGGGTCAGGGGATCAATACGATTCCAAAGCTATTAAAATTTCAGCAAAATTCCATAATCACTTAACGTAGGCCAATTCTAAGCCAGCCGAGTGTGTTAAAATAGGGCTTGTAAATAACTGTAGAAATAAAAGGAATTACACTATTTACAGTTTAATAAAGTAAAGTTGAAGTATTCCTAAAAATGACAACCACTCAGTATTTGGTAAATATCGTACTTATTTGCAACATTCAAAATCACTTATACACGTGCCAGAAAACGAAGGCAGAGCTTATTAATCTACATTTTTTCACCCAAGCACTCTTCTCCTTACAGGGTTGTCTATGCCATGACTCCTTTAGTCTGATGTCTATGGTTTAAACTCTCGTTTTTAAAGTTAACTGGCAATTTTTTGACTTAGGAAAAATGAGAAGATTTTATTGCTAGGTTTTACAAAAAAAATCTTACTTTTTAACACAAACTATAAGTTGCTTAAAACATGCTTGGGAATAATAAAACCGGGGTTTTCAAAATATATTCATTTTTACAAGAAGTCAGCCTATTTTCGGACTCATTTTCACAGGATTTATTCACAGTATAAATTTGGAATTAAAGTAATTCCTAAAATTGAAATATTCCCTTTAATTTGAATAACACTTAAAATAGAATTCTTTGAAATCAGCACTTTTCCATTTTTTTTACAAACTTTACACTTCACGCCGGTTTTACTAGAAAACTTTGAGTCGCAAAGAATTTACGTATAGATTATACGGAAGACTCCTGAATTTCTCATTTGTCCTGAGGAAAATGGGGAGTCTAATAACCTCATTCCCCCCCCCCCCCCGACAACCAGTGTAACGAGAACTCTATCGAACAGCCTAGAACATTCTCCCCCCCCCCGCCACAGTCAAGGCCGCTCACAAGTAGGTTCCAGTGTATTCAAGAACACTTGAGACACCCATTAAGCCGGGTGCAGTGAGCAGCTATACTGGACCTCTCCGTGACCTACAAAAGCAAGAACATCTGGCTTAGTTCAGACAGTTGACAGTAAGCGATTTCCTTATCGTGAATCGAGTGTTTGTAGAAGTATTGTAGCGAAGTGTTGTGTTACAATAAGTGCGGAATTCTTTATAGTTGACATTATTGTTGCGTGTGGACAAATTTTACTAGAATTGTTGTAAGAGACTATCTTGTTGATTACAAATTATTAATTGTGATAATTACAGCTGGTTACTAGTGACTTCATTGGTGTCGTGTATTTTGTTTTCCACTGTACATATGACGAACAAGGAGATCGTCGTAACAATACGAGATAATGTCTAATGTAATGCAGACGTTTAATTAAGAAAGTTGTGTTAGTGGTTATAATCACAAACAGAATTATCACTTTTGCACACCACTATAGAAAAATTATTCCGATTAGCACTTTCAAGCTTCTCAGCTCATCGTCAGATCGGAAAATCCACTATACTATAATCTATATTTTCCGATCTGACGATGAGCTGAGAAGCTTGAAAGCGCTAATCGGAATAATTTTCTATAGTGGTGTGCAGCAGTGATAATTCTGTTTGTAATGTAGACGGTTGAAGCGTAATGCTGCCCACATTGTATGCTGTACGGCAGCCTATCCTGCCTTTCTTTAGCCATTTCGACTGCCTTTCTTTAGCCATTCCATCATACAAAAGGCCCCTACACACCTTCCAATCCAATCCATCCAATCCGATCCGATGTCCTAAATGTAGGATGAAAATAGCAAGTTGTATAGTGTGTAGGAAGATCGTCCTTACAAAAAAGTTGGAATCCGATTTAGGAAGGTCGGGCGGTCCTCCCCATCCGACTAGCCGACTTAGGACAGATGCCCTCCACTTTCCATCTTAGATCGTATAGTGTTGTAGCGCAGTCGGGCGTCGGTTCCGATTAGCTGTTTCTTTTCTTTTCAGCGGCCTGCAAGTTGTTGAACGTGTTTTCATTTTGTTTTGAGTATATAGTGAGTAAAATGTCTGAAGACGAATGTAGAAATATTTTATTGAACTCGCAATATGGTATTACTTTTTTCTGTGAACGGCTTTACCATTTTCAGCAATTCCATAAAACATTGTTCATTCATTCGTAAAAAAATTCGGAAATCGTCTGAGTTCAATTGCTTCAACAATATCGAATGGGTAAATTTCTTTCTTTCCTTTAACCACTTTTTTGCCCAAAATTTCCTTTCTGGTGGGGGATTTTGGAGGATCAACAGTGTTGTAAGAGCAACACCGATTTTTGGATTTTTCGACAAAAACGGTACCATTACGAGAGTGTGATCAGGTCGGGAATCTCAATGGTACTGACTAAAATGACGAGATCGTAGAAATAAATTGAACAGTATGGATAGTAGTGATCTCCTTTCCTAAATTGGAGATCGGATCGGATTGGATTGGAAGGTGTGTAGCGATTGATACTAAAGCCATTTCGGTCCTACTGTTATTAATGTTAGCGCTGCAGAACGGCCACGTAGGGTGTTTGCCTTGCAATAACAGGACATTGCGCAACTGCGTAGGATAGAAATGCAACGTCACAATATTAGAAAAAAGTTTCTTACTCGTTGCATTGGGCACGTAGAGAAACAATGCGGTTATTAATCTTGAAGGCCTACGTTTGTTTCTGAAACGAAGAAAAAAAAAACGTACAAAGACTTCGTTAACAATAGACGTTTCTAATAAATCAGTTGATTACGTTTCTGTAATTACACTACTGTTTGACTGCTTCGTTACATAAATATCAGATAAGACGATGTTATTAACACTGTAATTATTGAAACCAATCTTTCTCTGTTAAGAAAAAAGAAAACATGCAACTCATTCTATAAGTGAATAATCAATACTTATAACGTATTTATTTTTATAAAGTAATTAGTCATAAAATCGGAATTCACCAGGATTTCGCATTTAAAAGATAGCCTATATGTAGTCACGTGGAGAGATAGACACATAGAACACTTTGGACACTTAGAACTCTACGTTATTTTTTTTTCACACAGATGGTCGACTCCACACATTTTCACTTCGTAGATTCCGGACGATGTTAGCATTCTCATGTCATCAGTTACGGTGTTTCTGTATGTTAAACTAGTACATACTTTGAGATACCTCCAAAGTACGTTCAATATCTATGGTGAGTTGATATGAAATTAATCGTACGGTACAGAAGTATTTTAATTTAATCAAAACCAATTCAAATCGCTTAACGTCTTGAACTACAGTAGTCAATATATTTACCATCCCAGGTGACAAGTCCAAAATACTGGATAGAACTGGTAGGGAGTCGTGCTAAACGGTCAACTCTTGGTCCGCATTTGCATCGACAACAAGCACCCGTCTCGGCTACTCTGTCGTCCGTGGCCTGGCATCCGGGTGGATGTACAAATACCTCTTCCGGTTACCGCCTATACCGGCAAGGCTTTAAGCTCCTACCGGTGATTTTTCGGAAAGAGAGCGCCCACGACTATCTGCGTGGTCCAGACCCATACGCCCGGGAGGAATAGCACCTGCTCGAGCTATCTCGACTGTAATCTGGGACCGTACACACCAATTCGTGCAAACGGAACTAGAAATCCAACTACCATGGCCGCGCAGCTCGAGTGACCAGAAAATCTGTCAAAAAAGTGACGGATCAAAGCTTTTAAAAAATCGCAAAATGTGGTGTATCAAATCAATGAGATTTTTATCAGACTAGAAGTAGTTTAACCAAAATCCGAACGTATTGTCTACTCTGAAAATTTTTTAACCGTAAATGACAACAAGGGCCAAAAATAGAAGTAAATTTTTAAGAAAATTGTAAGAGTTTATGTGGGGTATTAAGTTATGAGGAATTTTATTTCTAATGCAAACTCGGTATCTTTAATAATTTGGTAAAATTAATATCTCTCAACACCCTTTGCAGAAAGAACTTTTACATATTTATCGGTTATGTACATTTGTGAAAAGTATTAGATAAAGGCCTATACACGTAAACGTACATAACTTTAAAAGCTAGCACTAAAATATTTGTACTTTACGGACATGGTTATAAATTTTAGTAAAAACTTGCAGTAGTTCGGAATTATTAGGCTTTATTGATGGATTTTTCTGCTGTACAATTATTATTTAGGCCTACTTAAAAGAAAAATACATTAACTGTAATTTGGTTTTCGTAACTTTCCTGTTACTTGAAGAATTATCTAATATTGAAATTTATGTAATAATAAGTGTATTTCGTTCAAAATAGTAAGCAAGTCCTGCAACCCATCATCATCATCATAATCATCACTACTCCAAGGACTAGGTAGGCACACACATCGATTTCAATCGTACGGAAAAATATCGTACGATCAAAATCTTTTAGTGGAACGAAGAAGAGCATGGGAGCTTGCACACAGTTCGATCTCCACACGGCACGGCACGATCGTCGTGTAGCTGCCGTCCACTGCTACTGCAAAAGACGGTCGCCGTGCCGTTTCCGTGAATTCAGTGGCGTACAATCGCGTCACTTTACGGTGGCCGCTCCACAGCTGCGCGAAAAGTGGGGGTATTAGGGAGACTCACTGTGCTCAGTTGTAACACTTCATCTCAAAAACGTCCGCCTTACTGTTGCTACAGCCGGCTTCATGGATGCCTTAACTATTTAATTATTACAACTCGGGTTTTACACATTGTTGATATTTCCGGATTTTATTCACCTAACTACTATTTGTAATTTTACTCAGTATTACTCGAAATTGTATCAAATATGTATTTGTAATACCACAACAAAGTTATTTGTTACATATTGTAAATAATAAATAATTACTAGTATAAAGCAAGCAACATATAAATACTAAAAAAAGAAATAGAGAAATATTAATTTAAATGACAAGAAATATGCTTTATGCAAGTGCTGATAAAATATAACCTAAACGAAAAAAAAAAATGGGTAAAATATACGTAACCATGCATAAAAATATCCATACTTTAAATAAAATACCACATAAAATCGAGTCCATTAATTATTTTTGCATTTAGTAATACAAAATTATACAAACTATTATACTACTGTAATACGGCGGATCGTTCTTTCAGAAATCCTGCTGCTGACGCTATTCGTTTTTGAACCTTTTTTAGTGGAATACTAATTCCATTCTTTGCACCTTCCATAAATTTACGCACATTAGAAATGACTTCCCGAGCTTGGCTATGCACAACTTTTTACCTAACTTCTGTTTAATAGGAGGCATTTTTTCTTATTACGTAATGAAATAAAATGTACTGTAAAAGTACCAATATTTAAGCAAAATAAAATTTAATTTAATAAAACATGATATCTGAAAACACAACCACAGACAATATTAAATGAAATTTAAAATGTAATTTGATTATTTAGCACACGTCAGAGTCCCAAACTAAACACCAGTAATGATACAAACTAAATAATTAAATAAAATACAGGCCTACACGGTAAATGTTTCACGGTAAATGTTTTTGAAAACGCATTAACACTTACGCACTCAGTGATACTTGCCATTACACTGACAAAAAACAGGGTTCTGCGCACATTACTTTCACCAAGGTTGCCGGCCACCATATAGTACACAAGTAGTAGGCCTACGTGACCATTGGGAACGCTTGCACACTACACGATTTATATTCGTACGGTAAAAATCCGTCTTCATTTAACTTGTTGCTTCTGACCAAACTGGGACCTATTTCATATAAGTAAGTAATATTATTAGCAAATTTTATTAAATAATAATATTAGTTGTTTTTTTTTTCTTGGTTTATAAACATTTCAATCGAACTCTTAAAATCCTTTACTAATATTATTAGTTTAATAATGAGGAGGTTCTACCGAGGTTACATGTAAACACGAGAATTTTTTTAACGGATAGTTAAAAGTGATTATTCTGTATAGTATTCAAATATTGATTTTAGTTTGTGATACGGTAGTTAATTAGTGTGTTATTTTTTTTAAGTATAGCTGAAAATATTGATAATGAAATCTTATTTCTTTGGTACAAATAAGACCAATACTATGGGAGAAAACACTAGACGTTTACAAAGACAGAAATGCTACCAGAAATGCATGGAAAGACGTCTGCTGTGAAATAAATACGGATTTTGAAGATATGGAGGACAAGGAAAAAATGAATTCAGTGAGTTTTCACATAATTTAATTTTTATATCTTCTATATCTGTACATATGTCAACAATTGGATTTCACTTTTAAGTCGTTCATGCAGTTCATCGAACGATGGTATTGACATTCGAAAATAGTTGAAGAACTTGTTCTCATCCTTTCGAAGTTCTTCTAAAAATGTGCGGAATGATCCTGCTTGTTCCCTTTTCTCGTTAACTGGATGAACCCAGTAAGTTCGTTTAATCCTACGACGCCTGAGACGACGGTTGAGACCAACCACACAGCAGCAACACGTTTTGGATTCATTTTCCATACAACTGTGAGTGATCTCGAGCTAAAACGACTGCACTCGACACGGAAGAAAACCGTGGTGTGTGCAAGCAACGCACATACTATAAAATATCGTACGATATTTTTCCGTACGATCGAAATCGATGTGTGTGCAACTAGTCTAAGACCTGTTCCGGAACCCATCTCCTCCTCGGTCTATCGACATCTCTCTTCCCAGTAGGGTGATAACCCAAGGCAGCCACAAGAAGGCGGGTATCAGGCATGCGGTTTAAGTGTTCACAGTAGGCTATAGGCCTACTAATATAATTTATGTACTTTTTTAAATTACGTAAATTAGCCTATTAACAATGAAATAAACACCAGTACTATTTCTGTGATTCGAAATGGTCTACTGAATACAACAAATTCGTAACACAATGATTGAAGTCTTTCCCCTTTCGGTCTCCAGAATAGGTTTACGTCTCTCCCAAGCGTTTTCTCATCTTTTCCTCGGTCTGCCTGTCTTCAACATTCTTGATGTCATCACATCCCGCATTCTCTTCGCCTGTCTGTTTTCGTTCGTGCGTCGGCGTAACTCAGTTGGGTTTGATCTGTGTACTCAAATATTGCGAACCCTTCCAAGTCCTTTCATATTTGTTCGTTGCTAATTCTGTAACTCCCGTCAATCGATTCAAATATTTCATCTCCTGGCCTGTAATCTACTTTTCCAGATAGCGGTCGACGCCCACGTCTTACACCAAGACATCAGTACTGGCCTATACATTCTCATGTGACCATTAGTACTCTTTTTATGACACAGTCAAAGAATACCTTTAATAATGCATAAAGAATTTTTAATACTTACAAGTAGGCCTACACCTCTAGGTGTTCCAGTCGGTGATTTTTTAGTTTTTTATCCAAGATGCATTTCGGAACAGTTGTGTTCCTTCTTCAATTGGATCATTTAGTAAACTTACATAACATTTATAAAAAATTCCCACTCTGGTGAGCGTCGTCGACACAGGTACATATAACACGCAACATAAAACACAACCCTTGAAAAATTTAAAAATTTTAAAAAATAACGTTAATATTACAACGAAAACCGAATCCAAAACGGACGATTTGAAAATCGAAGCTGGCCAGCACTTAATCCGACCACGGTCTCTGGCTATGAACCCGAAACACTCTTCCCAGTGTGCAAGAAAATCTTGCATACGACAGTTACAGACAACAGATGTTAACGCACAGCTAACTGAATATAAGCCAATACGTAATGAATCTTCAAGCATGCATCAGTAGGCCCCGTCTTATTGGCTACCGAGTTACAACCCCGTTGCACAATCAGCTTCTGTAATATTCAAAATGGTCAGATACTTTTCGGTCAGACCTCGTAAACCAATGTTTGCAACGTCTGGAATTCTTTAGCAATCCTGTTCGCCTTACACTGACAGCGTCAGTCACGTCACGCACTTGGTGGTTACAGATGTTTCTCTTGCTGTAGTAATGATTATACCGTCCGATAGCCTCGTATGTCAGCTCAGTTTTCACCACTATCGCTGCCATCTGTATACCTTGTTAATACGATAGCCATCTACACATGTTCAGTTATCAACTTGACAGATTTTTAGTTTCGATATTCGCTCTCTCTTTTCTGGCCATCAGCGCTGAGACAGTGATGGATGGCAACTTTGGTGTCCTCGGCGTTTCATATTCCATTGGCAATTTCTTCGACGCCCACTTCCTCCGTAACGAAGGTCTGTCTACTACCATACACAAACTGCCTGCTTGGTAAAAACTTACTTATTAACCACTTTATCTATACAAGATACCTTCGTCCCCGAACATACACCTCTACGTTCTCCATTTTGTTAACAGTCCAGGTCTCGCATCCGCGAACTGCTGCGCTGCACACATTACTTCTTTATTAAGTTTTCCGTATTCTTTCGCCTATATCAGATGATATAAAAATATTTTCTTTTCATTTATACTTTAATACTTCAAACTGTTTTGTTATATTTTTAATGTCAACCGTGCATTGCCCATTTGATGATGTAACTTTTTCCCAAGTATCTGAAAGTTTCCACCCGATTTAACACCGCAACTCTTACATCAGTGCGTATGTTTGTTGCTCTTACTTCCCAGCGACAATCGATTATTTTTCCTTTTTTTCAATCTCATCCCGTATCTGATCAATGTCTGTTCCTTTATTTTTAGATTGTTATGTAATTATTGTTTTCTTCCAGCTAATTCTGCGACGCCGGCCGTCCGCAAACCTTAACATCATATTTTCCCTCTAATGCATATTCGTTTTACTCCCTGCTCTTGATGCTATTTTTGTTCGTTATTTTCCCCTCTATTGTATTTCTTTCCTTTATGTTAGCATCTCATACCAATAATTCCTTCAATCTCATAACGACCGACTGTTGACTGTAGTACTCGTATATTATTCTTCTATCCCTACAGTCAACATTTTTAACGTCGACAATTTAAAACAGTTTTTACAAAACACCTTATTTGGTATTCATAATTCCCACCTAAACTGTCTGGCCTATAAGTAAAAACAAGCCAACAACAAAGAAACCTCCAATGATATTATTTCCAATACACATATTTGAGGACAGAAGTGTAAGAAATATGTCTGAATAGAACTATGCAAGGACAAAAGGAGTAGATAAGTCGAATGAAAATTGACTACGTCAAGGAGGAGCATTTATTTAAGGAGTTAGAAAATGAAGGGAGGGATGCTAGAGCGGCTGTACAGTGTGACGTCACTGTTCTTTTAAGATTAAGCTACGCATTAGTTACATAGAAAGAGAGGCATCACCGCGGTCATCTTGCTTGCAATCACTGGGCTACAAACTGTCTTCATCTTACTCTTCTTAGACACTGCTAAACTGAATTGATCTGAAGCGAGTTGGAAGGATTGTTGCCTGGGATTCGCGTATTTGATATCTTGTTACTAAGTCAGTATTGTTTTGTCGGAAGCAAGAGTTTACCGCCTTTCTAATCATCAGTATTCCGATTGATCTGATGCAATCCTCCAGTTACCCCAATCTCGGGCAAGTCTCTTCACCTTACTATAAATTCCGTAACGCATATCAGCGATAATCTGACCCACGTAGCCTAAAACAGGCGTGATGTTCTGGGCTTCTGTGTACCGTTTCCATGCAAGAGGCGACTGTTTTCAACTACTCATGGAGTAAAATCACAAAAGACGGAAGAATCGAGGGAGGTGTTAAAAGTAGGAGTATAGAAAGAAACAGAGTTCTCTACAAGAAGAAACTCTTATACCAAACATGGAACTGGATGTTGGGATACCTCCATCCCTTCATCAGTGTGTTTAACTAAGCTTCGGTTCCTCAGGACGTGTCTCATCAAACTGTCCGTTCTCCTGACAAGAGTCTTCCATTAAGTCCTTCTGTCTCCAACGCTTTTCAGAACTCCCCATTTCTTACTCTGTGTGTTCACTTAACCTTCAACGTCCTTCTGTAGAAACACATTTCAAAATCGGTTATTTTCGACTACCTCTTTTTACCGAAATTCATGTCTCGCTGCCAAAAAAGAGAAAGGGCCATAACGCATACACCTATCTTCAAAACCTTTTCCCCCACATCCAATTCCATTTTTGATATAAGAGTTTCTTCTTGTAGAGAACTTACTTTGTTTGTGTTTGTATACGACGGCTACTGATCGTCGTATGGTACAGTGGAAAACAAAATACAAGACACAAATAAAGTCATTAAAAATAGCTTTAATTATCACAATTAACAGTTTGTAATCAACAAGTTACTTAACAAGATTATTCTCGTACAACAATTCAAGTTAATCTGTCCACACAAACATTAATGTCAACTATAAAGAATTCCGCACTATAATCAATTTTTTATTAATACACCACTTGAAACGCACTGTGTAAATCGCCCGACAATAACTCAAACCTCACACGAATAAATCGCCACTTAAACTGAAACTGAGCGTCGCTGAATGCTTATATTTATACCCCGCTTAAATTCCAGACTAATGCATAATAGGCGTCAACACTACTAGAAAACACTAGAGCGTAATTGCATGCGGCCTTGAACACAGTGGGCGCGGACCGGTGAAGTCTGGAACAGCCTCGTTAAGAATCACGTACGCACACAACATTATAGCCGAGACACATGTAGAACGTTCTATAACAGTATACTCCTACTTTTAACGTCTCCCTCTATCTTCCGTATTTTGTGAATTCACTCCATGAGTAGCTGAATTCAGTCACGTCTTCGTCTTTTTCATTCCCTCATTTTAATATTCAAACCATTGCTGTCATCATGTTACATGTTTAATGTATTTGCATTTAAGTCTACTTTAGTTTAGAAACCTGCTTCTATTCGTGACAGTGTCGGTGAAAAGGATGTTACCACGTCGGCTTCTGTACGGCAAATTTCAAATTTAATAAGCTAAAATCAAAATTTTATTAATTATAAAAGAACAGCGGACTGTGGTGTCACGGTGTGATTCACTCTTTCTGCGTTGTTCACACTACTGTTACCGCTGTGGGCTGAATATAGGCCTACTTGTCGAAACGCTCATAATCCATCCCTCCCCCCCCCCCCACAAATAAAAATATCGGTATGGAGAACCATATATGACTTCCACGCTCTAAGATTTATATTTAAAACCATTTTAGAAATGAAATATTTCTATACAAACTACTTCTTTCTACTTTCTTTGTTCAGCCTTGACCACAGTACTGTGGTCACTAACGTGTGCCACCTCACGTTAGCGGACACGATTTTCACTGATGATGTCAGTCGATGGCATTGCCGAAACGTCTGGTTTTGTAGAAAACATTCGACCACGTCCAAACAGCCCGGGAAGGAATTTTAACAACAAACTACTTCTTTGTTGCCGATAACGTAGTACACATATAAGAAGTAAAAAAAATTTCCCCTCCCCTTCAACTATCATTTTCATTTATAGACAATTAACCCTCCCCCTTCAACTACCCTTTTCATTTATAGATATTTCATCTACCTTTCTACCGTGGATTATTATGACCTTCTTTTCAGGATACTTTATTTATCAAAATTAAGTACTTTACTCTTGTTAAAACGTAAAACGTTGCAGATAAACTACTCCTTCCCCTTTACCGATCTTCACCAAAATCAGTAGGCCTTGAGTCCTCTATAACTCGGGCACATATGCAAAAAATTATTCGATTCTGTTTGAATTTGCGACAGTTTTCGTTCGCTATAGAAAAAAATTCTACACACGGACACACACACAAACACACAGACACTTTTCGGAAAATGACTTTTCTTCATGTTTTTAGGGTAGTACAATCAGAATCAGCCCGTATCTCGAACATTATTTTTTTCACCATCACCATACTTCCATTTCCTTATGGAAAATGGAAGTAAAAACACTCGCTACAATACCAGTCAGTATCGCTGACATGTTTTTGGTTGATCTGCATTAATCCATAAAGTTGACGCTGAAATAATTACGACATTCACTCCTTGTTTCATTAATTAACGGGATAAATAAAACAAAATACATTAACTTCACTTTTAAAAATAAACCATCGAAGCGGGATTTAATGTATTCCAAATAATTAGTATCAGATTGTAATTACCACACACACACACACATATATACTTTGTGCACCAACACGGTATGAAGATTAACTGTGACCCGTAATTGGAATACCTGAGCACGTGCGTGTGTACGTACACGTTGTGAGAGTGATTTAACAGTGAACAGTGCTTGACGTGCAACGAATATCATTTGCGATGCGGTACATTCCGCGAGATTTCACCGTACGGAATTCATTATTTATGATACTCATATATTCTGCGGACGTCCTTGACATTCCTTATCCGATGGCTCCAACGTTCTAGAAACACTCGGACAATCACCACCGTAGACATAATTTTATTTGAGCGTTTAGGTCTTAACAAATCTTAAGTCGACCTTATAAAAGCGATGTGTAATAGGTAAAATAACACATAGGTAACGCCATCCAATCATTATATTAAAATTTGTTTTTATCATTTCATAAAATACGCACAATAGTAAAGAGACATAACAGAATTCAGTATCTGAAAAAATATTATTTAATATAGTATTTGTTAAACTATGAAATATTAAACAGAAATTGTTACACAGTTTAGTAAAAACCACAGTCTATGTGTTTATCTATCTATCTGCCTGTTATCTATTATGTCACACGATAACTTTTAAACGCATGAACAGATTTTCAATTAAACTTGGAATGCGTGTCAATACTTTTACTCTACAAAACTCTGTTGTTTTTGAGATTGATCCCCAAAAAAATAGGGCGGAAAGAGGTGAAATTGAAGGGGGGTAGGGTCAAAATGATGAAAAAATTGCAAAAGTCCTTGTAGAATATCAAATTACAGGGAATTTTAACCACAGTCTAACAATCTGAACTTAGTGTTAAGTTTAAGACATTTCAAAATTTTGGGACGCCAGTGGCTAAACCTCGACAAATTCAAATTTCATGTGGGACATAAAATTAAAGAGAGTAGGCCTACTCTTGAATACGTGCTGATTCGGTTGCCAGTTAGTCAAAAAGCCAAACCCTATTAAAGAGTGCGCTATCGTCACAATGTGCAAATTTCATAGTGCCATTCATATGCGTTTTTAATAAGTAGCAGGCTCATGTAGCAGTACTTTTCAAAAAACATAGTTTGAGTGATTTGCTAGTAAATATTTAATTTTAAACATATATTGTATATGCACGTAGTAGTCTACTTACACTTTACGTATGCTGTATGAGTTTAAATATTGTAAGATATTAAAATTTGTTATTATCCATATCAAAAAAATTATTCATGAGACTGATGTTTTTGGAAAGGAAATAGTAAATACGTATGACGGATTCGACAAACTGCCGCTCGATATCCTGTGTTTGTACTAAGACCACTTTTTTTAGACAGTTTCATTCAGGATATTTTTTTGAACAACTATGAGTGCTCGTTAGAACGTCGGGATGATGTATGCCAATCTTCATTAACTTAGCATATCAAGTGTATTCGAGGCTTAAAAAAAAACCAACAGAGCATAATAGGAAACCCTTATTGATGAACGTGTTATCGTGAAGCAAATGAAATATAAATGTTAACGACCATGGGTTCATTATTTATTAACACAGAGGAGTTCACTTGTTGTGTCCACTAATATTTCAGTCCGTTATTATTATTATACACTTACTACAAGATAAATGATAGACTTGAATAATCGCTCTTGTTCCTTATCAGTTTATTGTTAACAATAAAATGACGGACATTAACGACTGACGCTATCTAATCATTTCTATCCACTGTCTGTCATTTCTGTAATACGTAATTAGGCTAAAAAAACGCTACATTCTTTATAAATAATTCTGTTCTATACAAAAGGATTCCTAGTTACTGTAGGCAATCAGTAGTGAACTTTTACGTTTTTCGGTTGAATTAAAAATTAACTGAAAGAATAAATAAAGGTGTGTCTGATTACGAAGTATTATTCATGCAATTATTTTAAGAAAAATTGTGCAAAGCTTTGATGAGATCCAGCTACTGTTTACAATTGGTTCTTCATTTCCTCCTTGCTCGTTGTACTACGGGGCGTCGAACACATGACTCTTGATGTTTGTTACAGCGAATTGTATACCTAGTAATTTGTCTAACGGCGTTATAGTATGCAACGTTTACGGGCATTCAACGTATTCACCTTGGATTAATTTCAAAACTCCCGCGTTCTTGACATTTATCGCGTTTATATTTTGCCATTACACCGCAAGCGTCGACCTATAATTTCTCGCTGAGATCTAGTTTTGACTTTGCAAAAAAAGGAATATTTGCATCACGATTTACAAATCAACCCAATCAGTGAAACCTTGTAGAATTACTCAGTTAAATAGCAGTGCCTGACGATAGTACAAGTTGGGAATTGAGTTTTAAAATTGCAAATGTCTACACCACCTACGTCTTCGTCGACGTAGTCATGGTTAACATTCGTCAAGCATTAGACCCACGTCTCACACCACACTGCCAAAGAGAATCACTGTACAGTGACGAACTGCTCATGAGGGTTGTTATTTACTGCATGTACACGTGTAGGTGTCGCGTTGTTACTGACTGAGTTGGTGGGTTGGAGTGACTTGACATTCAGCCGATCTCACAGCGTAGCGTGATGAATTAACACCTCTCTTCCACCAAGCTACTTTTACTTGCAAACTATGAAATTTTGCAACTTCCTCTTATATAACGTGTACTGTATATGGATTTTCTGTGTTTATAATCAAAGGAATTTCTATAAAAACACAACTGTCCCAAGAATTACCGAGTTCTTTTACAAGTGTAAAATACTTGTCTAATGTACGATATATACAGATTACAGCTAGATATAAATCTGCTATATCGGGCTCATATATCACGCTTCCTTTGTATCTATACGACCAAGATGACCCCACCGTCGATGCTAACGGGAAATCATCTGTTTATATCACAGGCTATCACATGTATACAGCGTGCATGTCCGTAATTATGTTTCAACTTTTGGCACAACGATCCTTTTTGAGGACCAACAAACAATTCAGAGTCAGGCTACTGACCTGAGAAACCAACAGTCCATACTGCACACGCGAGGGCGTCAATTATTCACACGCGCGCGCGCGCGCGCACACACACACACACACACACACACACAAGATTAAGGACCGCGATACCCTTTTACCATACTATGTGATTATAATTTTGATAGTTTATACTTTAAAAAAATGTTGTTCTGTGCTTGTATAATTTCTAAAAGTATTCGTCGCACATCATTTTATTTTACAAATAACTTTTGTGAATGGCGGAAGTGGACGCGCCACTGACATTAGGAAACAATATTTCTAATAATTGTACTCTTTTTTTTAATGTGTATCTATAATATAACCCAAAATATTCACCGTTGTTATCACAGATAATGCAATTACATAAATATTAAACAATGTTTGCTTTAAAAGATTAAAATTAAATACTAACAAATTCTATTGTAACCAGTGTTAATTACACGATTACCCTTTCGCCTACGAGAAAGTTCCTCTTTGTTCTACATTAGTCAGGCAATGTAAATTTTCGCAAGTAAACTACCAGAATTACACTGCGGCCCTAGAACTTAGAGTCACTTTGCTGCTTACGCAATACATGACCAGTATCATATAGACCAGTGGTTCCCAAAGTGGGGTCCGCGTTAATGTTTCAGGGGGTCCACAGACACTTTTATGAAAAATTAGAATATACCATAATTTTCTCCGATTTTTTATGCTGTAAAATCTAAATTTTAGAATCTTAAAACAATTAGTAGAAGATTCCAGTATTTTTGTTTTAGGTTCAAGCTAATGGTAATTGTAAAAGTAATTTCAAACTAATGGCTTTAATAATGTCTTTAAATCATGTCGTGTAGCAGGTATGTTCGTCAGCCGAACTGACTAGATCTCTCTCTTGCACTACAAAAAGAAGATTCATTGGCAGAACTTTCAACTGACAGTTCATTCACATTAGTTTTCGCAATTATAGCTAGCTGACTTGTGGTTTTATGTAATGACTGACTATCCTGAAATCGCAAAAAAAGCTTTGAAGCCTTTAACTGCGTTTCCCTCTACTTATTTGTTGTGAAATCGGATTCTCCCTGCTCACGTACTCGAAGTCAAAGTTAAGAAATAAACTTGATGTCGAGAGTGACTTAACATTGAAATTATCAGACATTAAACCCAATATTGCAGAGCTAATTGTGCAAAAACAGCTTCATTGTTCACATTAAACTATGTTTGATATCATTAATATTATAATTTTGCAAGTTAAGGGAATTTTGATTTTAATAAATTTTAATTAAATATAATAGTTTGTGTCATATTTACTGTTTGTTTTATTTCATAACTCAGATGGGGTCCGTGAAATTTTTAATGATTTGGGGTAGTGGTCCGCGGACTGAAAAATTTGGGAACCACTGATATAGACTATTACGACTGCACATTCATGGCTACATACATTGTGATGACGCGCGCGCGTACACTTCCACACAGGGAAGTAACACAATTTGCGACACGTAGTCTTTAACGACAACTTCTGAGATAACTGGAGATTTGGCTGTCAATGTGTGCAGAAACATATGGCACTAGAGAGCGAGGGAAAATAAGGGTTCAAACCCACAAAGGAATGCCGCCTTCTTAAAAAACACTAAAAAAACACTAAAAAACATGATCTCAGAGATGACGCCGCCACCGCTGGACCCGCAGCATCCCGATGGACCACAGCACCGCGAATTTCCGCGAATAAATTTTTTATTTTTTTAATTTTATTTTTTTATTTTTTTAATTAAATTGATTTGGTGGGATGATGTTCAATGGACCACCAGCATCCGTGAATATAATTTTTTTATTTTTTTAAGAAAGCTGATTTGCATATCAGTGGGTGGTGTTGGGTGGGAGGTTGTTTTTTTTTTTTTTCATATCAGTGGGTGGGGGGTGGTTCCAACTCGAAGCATTATAGTGTATACTAAAATATATGATCAGGTGTACCAACCTTTGCATGAGTTGAAATTTGTTGTGTGTTATTAATGTATATTAAATCTATATGATCAGGTGTACCAACCTCTGTAGTATTATTATAGTGTATAGATATTTTATATGAGCAGGTTTGTCAACATTTTCTGTGGCGGGGGGAGGGAAATTCAAATATGTGTTATATTGTGTATGTATAGAGCAGATCTGTCAACATTTTTTTCTCTTCTGTGGTGGGAAATTCAAACTATATATGATCATAATTGGTACTCTCTCTCGCTCTCTCACACGTTGTGTATGTCTCTCTCTCTCTCTCTCTCTCTCTCTCTCTCTCTCTCTCTCTCTCTCGTTGTCAAACGTTATGCTCACCGGCATTATAGTGTATATTAAAATATATGATTAGGTGTACCAACCTTTATATGAGTTCAAATTTGTCGCGTGTTATAATGTATATTAAATCTATATGATCAGATGTACCAACCTCTGTATTATTCGTCCTCTCACTCCCTCTCTCTCTCTCTCTCTCTCTCTCTCTCTCTCTTGTTGTCAAACGTTATGCTCAAACCGTTCTCCTCTCTCTGTGGTCAGTACCGAACGCATGTATATGAAATTAGAAAGTTTATTCGACAAATATTAACGTCCTCTCTCTCTCTCTCTCTCTCTCTCTCTCACTCTCACTTGTTTCAACTGTGTCAACAAATAGTAACGTCCTCTCTCTCTCTCTCTCTCTCTCTCTCTCTCTCTCTCTCTCTCTCTCTCTCTCTCTCTCTCTCTCTCTCTCTCTCTCTCTCTCTCTCTCTCTCACTTTCACACGTTTCAACTATGCAAGGTTTCATACCCTTTCTCCTGTCTCCCTCTCGTACATTGAGTAGTCGGTGTGATGAATAAATAATTTTAGCCCTCTCTCGTTGTCAAAACGTCGTCTTCATTTTCAATGTATTAAATAATTAATAGTTTTATAATGCAGTCAGTGTGATTGATCCTTGTTAGAAATATATATATATTTGGCGTCAATGAACTACTTACCTGTTATGTTGTTACAGACAATACTTCTGTTTTAAGGTTGCAGTTTACACACACATAGGTTCAGTAGTGTATAGCGAAATAAATTAAAATTATACACACACATGAAAACGGCGGCTGAAATTCATACAAATCTTCTGATGTAACAGTTCACAAAAAATAAATTAATTGTACACATGTTCAGAGGTGTAGAGTGAAATAAAATAAAGTCATAATTTGTTTAAATGATTAAATATATTTTAACATTCACAATATAAAATTCACAATTAAATAAATACATTAGAAATTGATATTTTTCGAAAGTTTATATATATATAATTGTGTGTCGTACTTGTAGAAGAAGCAACCTGCAACATAACAATACAACAACAACATTAAAATCATGTTAAATATCACACACACACAGATGCACACGCAACGCGCGCACATACAGACGCATACGCAACGTAATCACACACACACACACACGCATACGTAACGTAACCAAACACGCAACGCGCCCACACACAGACGCAAACGCAACGTACACACGTTTGGGTTACACCACACGTGCACGCACACACACACACACAGACGTACACGCACACATACGCAACGCGCCCACACACAGACGCAAACACAACGTAATCATACACATACATACAACATGTACATGTAGGACCAATAAACAGATAACAGATTTAAATATGCTATAGTCATTGTAAGACGTTACAATCATTGAAGTGTTTAATAAGTAAATTGTATGTATGTATATATCACTGAATAATAATAATAATATAATCGTTCTAGTGTTATCGTTTGCTGCAACAGGTAAAGCAGTTACAAATAATTACATATAGGTTCAGAGGCGTATAGTGAAATAAATTAAAAATCCATTCATCAAAACTTTGTAAATTAGAATCTGCACTACATTCAAACATACGCACACACACAATGATAAAAAAATTGTTTATTAAAAGTAGTTTGTTACCTTAACGAGATACAATTTCCACATGCGCTGTCTGGTTCTTCATCCCTCGAAACACAAGATGTAGGTCGCTGGGATTTATATGACGGAGTTCTTCATCTGTAAAGACGTCAGCATACCTCTTAGGTAGATATACACGATAGCGGCGCTCACAATCTTCCAACGTTACAAGCACAGACTTCCCATATCGCGTGTCCACATGCAACATGTTAACGATCGGATACTGTTTGTCCACTGTTAATTCTGCACAACGTTTGTACTCAATAGCAGAAACTGTGTTGAATTTTGTGATAAACGACATTATTTATGAGAAGTGAAGACGTCTGTATCAAGCAAGGTGGAACCATACAATGTCAGAATATTCGCTACAAAGAAGACTAGTGAAAGTAATGGTGGTGATGTGGTCATCAGGAAAGTTCACGTTCATCGCCCGAAGCTTTGCATGTACATACACACAGGCAGAATTAGCGCTGTTACAAAATATATATATTAGGAAAGTCAAGCCCACAGACTACTAGAAATAGTTATCGTTTGAAAAAAAAAAAAAAAGAAACCACACATTACGAACTAATATCGTTACAATAATAATAATACATAAACTTACGTTTACGGTCGTCCAAACTGAAGTATGGAGTGACAATAACTATAGATATCACAGTAAGAATTTTTGTTGTTGTTTTTAACAGGTGATGTTTTTCATCCCCTGAAGCTTTGTATGCAGAATTATGACTGTTACATAATATATATTAGGAAAGTCGTCAGAAATAGTTATCGCCTGCAGCAAGAATTTTTGTTGTTGTTGTTTTTAACAGGTGGTGTTTTTGCATGTACATACATGCAGAATTATGGTTGTTACATAATATATATTAGGAAAGTCGTCAGAAATAGTTATCGCCTGCAGCAAGACTTTTTGTTGTTGTTTTTAACAGATGGTGTTTTTCATCCCCTGAAGCTTTGCATGTACATACATGTAGAATTATGGCTGTTACATAATATATATTAGGAAAGTCATCAGAAATAGTTATCGCCTGCAGCCATATACAAGTTTACCTAATGAAATTAACAATGCTATGAGACACTTACATTAAAAATGTTTGTATAACAGAAAAATCATTAATTATCCACTCTCTAAGTGCGTGCACATTATGGTTTGTACATAGTGTAGAAGAAGAATTGCAATGTGTAAGACATAACGCCCCAGGAATGTCTTTTGGTACGTCTTTTGGGCAACCAATGTCATCAAGATTTATTATATGATAATGAATTATTTTCGATTTTAAAAAACGTTTTTTCTCAAGACCCTTCACAAACACATATTTATATATGTTCGTATACGTTGTTAACACTGAAACAAGATTGTCGTACGGTGTCTCTCCTTCATCCCATCTTAGCCCATGATAGTTTGTCGTTAACCAGCAGTTGGTTCTAGTGTATTTCGAATTCGTAACGACTGTAGCAGGCGGGGCGAAAATCCAATGTCTGCATGCAAAACGTGTTACGTCCATAACCGACAACTCCTTTACTATATAATTGCCGTTGTCATCATAAAAGCAGTGAAAGTCAATTATTACAGCAGCGTTTTCCATTATACTATAAAAAAAAAAAAAAAAAAAAAGGAACCACACATTACAAACTAATATTTATAAACACAAAGATCGTTACAATAATAATACACAAACTTACGTTTACTGTCGTCCGAACTGAAGCGTGGAGAGAGAATAACTATCGATATCACAGTGAGAATTCTTTTTGTTTTTAACAGATGGAATTTTAGCAGGAGGGGGAGCAGAGTCGCTGTCGGCAATTAATTTGGCACGTACGTGAGATTTTAATAAAACAATTAACAGTTTTTAAATAATAATTTTCGAAAACAACCCCCGACTTAAAAAAAAATATAATTTACCTTGTGGTATAAAATTCAAACTATTAAATTGTCTCTCTCACACACATTCTGATTACTATACAACTAATTGCATGTATGTTCAGATGGTTCTACCGAAATAAACCATTGTGTGTGTGTATTCGCTAAATCCGCCTTTCACTTTCTAATATGACACATGACACTCATTAGTTGCACCCATCACAAGTAATTATCGATTAGAAAGTATTCACGTACAAAACAAACATCGGCTTTCCCCTACCACCAGAGACCAATATATACTCAACAAATTTAACGATAAATTCTCATTTGACTCGCTTGTGTGCACTGACAAATCTATCACGACATTTTTAATAGTTGGAAGACTGTATTATTGTGCAATCGCAGTATACGCAAGTTCCTGTGTGTAGTCAACATACAATAGTTTTGGTGAGTATAATTTATTGTATGTACAGATTTTATTTAAACGTAAAAATTATTTGCATTAAAACATTATTTAATACATGTATGTGTATGTTCAAACCACAATTTACGAAATATATTCTTACCATATTTTTTATATTACACTTCTAATTGAAGATATATATATTTTAATTTAATACATGTGTGTGTAAGCGTATGCGTATGATCAAATTACAATTTTCTGAATATATTCTTAACGTACTTTTATTCTTAACGCACTTTTAATTGAAGATATATATTTGAATTTAATACAATTTTCTGAAATATATTCTTACTGTACCTTTTATACACTTCTAATTGAAGATATATATATTTTTAGGTATAACTGAATTTTATCGGATTCACACTGACTGCTTGCGTGCGTTGATAAATCTATCTCAACAGTTTTTTAATAGTTGAAAAACTGCTTGAATTATTGTACGTCTCAGTATACACAAGTTCCTGTGTGTGTATTCAACATACGTTAGTTTGGTAAGACATTATTTATTGATTTAATACATGTATGTGTGTGTGCGTGATCAAATTATTATTATTATTAAACGTAAAAATTATTTGCATTAAAACATTATTTAATACATGTATGTGTATGTTCAAACCACAATTTACGAAATATATTCTTACCATATTTTTTATATTACACTTCTAATTGAAGATATATATATTTTAATTTAATACATGTGTGTGTAAGCGTATGCGTATGATCAAATTACAATTTTCTGAATATATTCTTAACGTACTTTTATTCTTAACGCACTTTTAATTGAAGATATATATTTGAATTTAATACAATTTTCTGAAATATATTCTTACTGTACCTTTTATATTACACTTCTAATTGAAGATATATATATTTTTAGGTATAACTGAATTTTATCGGATTCACACTGACTGCTTGCGTGCGTTGATAAATCTATCTCAACAGTTTTTTAATAGTTGAAAAACTGCTTGAATTATTGTACGTCTCAGTATACACAAGTTCCTGTGTGTGTATTCAACATACGCTAGTTTGGTGAGCATTATTTATTGATTTAATACATGTATGTGTATGTGTGTGTGTGTGTGTGTGTGTGTGTGTGTGTGTGTGTGTGTGTGCGTGATCAAATTATTATTATTATTATCTGAAACAGAACAGTATATATAGATTCGAGTGGTATGTAAGACGCTGTTATATGTTACTAAAATCATAGCAAATATTTTCATTCTAAGCATATTTACTGTTTAATAATAATTACAACTCAACGAATGATATATACAGTTTGATGCTTTATAAGTTTGTGTACATCGGTTGTATATTGTAAGCATGAAAGTATTATTTAAATCTGTTTGTGTGTGTGTGCGCGAAAATAAACTTAATTTTCTCGATCTAGCAAATAGTTGGTCTAAGCGTACATGTATTATGTACAAATTGATATATAAAACGTTTACGATACACTAACATAATACCAGCGTTATAACAGTACCTTTTGTTTTTCAGTATTCATTCATTCTCACTTGAAGATCATGGCTAACCTTCAGCAGGAACGTGGGGAGGAGCAGACTGAACAAGGTAAAAAGTCCAATACCAATTGTCACAGTTAAGAAATTATTTTTGTAATTATGTAGCGTGCAAACTTGCTGATGCGAATTAACGTTTGAGTCATACATACTATGTCTATTGGTGCGTGTATGAAAAGTCTCACTCTTAACATCGTTTAGAAATTGACATGTAGATGAAAATTTTTCATGTTCCTTCATAGGTTTGTCACCTTCTTTCCAATCAACTAATTCAATTCCACAACAAAAGCATTTAACTCTATCGTCTACGTATGACATACTATGTCCACAAACATCGAAATTTCTAGGGTAGAAGTAGAACCCCGCAAACGCTAACTCGTCGGGGCTGATAAACGTCACTTCCCAATACTTGAATGATTTTATTCTTTCACTTTCAATACTAAAATCAGGAGTAGCCGACATCTTCACGGTTTGTAATAAACTGACATATTACCCCCCGACGAGTGTTATTTATTTACTACAAACATGAATTTGTGTGTACACGTTATTTATCATTCCTATTGGTTACTAATACTCATGTTTCTATTGTTTCAGTTGTGACTCGGTTTTATATCGAGAGGAACAGTAGTGTCCGAGGGTGCATCACAACCTTCGACTACATTCCAGTGAACGTCAACGAGTCGGATCATGACGTAGTATTCGTAATGACTGAGGCACGTCCTTTATTGCTTGAGGATATTCAGGCAGAGCAGGCACGTTTACGCAATATCAAGTGGCATATTGCGTGCAGGATACGTTTTACCAAAACCGTGGTAGATGGTGACAGTGGTGAGGAGAAAGAGGTAACGAAAGACGCCGTCTTCCACGGACGTTGTCGCACGTTGCTCGCGGACGACAGCGACGAGTTGAATTGTCTACTCGATGAATCCTACGATAAAATCTTCAATAGCATATCTAATTTTACCCGTGACGGGAGCGGATGGTCGGTGGATGCTGTACTGAAGCTGGAACTGGTTGTTGGACGGTATCAGCCTCTAGCAGCGTCCTCCTACCTTCCAACCCCGCGAAAACTCTCACACACCAGGGCAGTAGTCAACATCAGGAACCCCCACGATGAAATGTGTTTTCTGTGGTCTGTTCTAGCCCACATACACCCTCAAGAACGTCATAGAGACCGTGCTTCAAAATACATCCCATTCATAAACACATTAAATATGTCCGGTATCGAGTACCCTGTTTCGTTAAAGTCCATTTCCAAATTTGAAGCACAGAATCCTAACATTTCTATAAACGTTTTCGGCTATGATATAGAAGACAATATCAAAAATGAATCAAAAAATGAGGTTTACCCTCTGAGAATTACCCCGAATAAGGACAGGTCGCATCACGTTAATCTTTTGCTTCTGACCGATACGAATAGCCGAAAACATTACTGTCTTATCAGTAACATGAATAGATTGTTATCATCCCTAACAAAATGTAGCAATAAATCATTTTACTGTGACTACTGCCTGCATCGTTTCACCACAGAACATGGTCTGTCCGATCATCTCCCCTACTGCACACCTTACGGCGAGCAGAAAACCAAAATGCCCACGGAGGAGGAGAAGTTTATGTCCTTTAAAAATTACGCGCACTGTCTTAAAGTACCCTTCACCGTCTACGCCGACTTCGAGTCCCTCATCACTCCGCTTCAATCGTGTTCACCTGGTAACAACGTCCCGACGACAGTGCACGAGTTAGGTGAATTCTACTCCGTCGATAGCAGCGGTGCCCGTCAGAAACTAACTTCTCCTCCTGTATCGTCCACATCATACGAAGCGATGCATATCCCGTCAGGTTTCTCCTATGCTATCGTCGATCATACGCACAGCCTTTGGAGAGAGGCTAAAGTTTATCGGGGTGAAAACGTTGTAGACACGTTCTTCTCGTGGTTGTTGAAAGACGCCGAGGATATGATGAAGGTGGTACGACATAACGTACAATTAATTATGTCCGATGATGACAATGTTGTGTTCACTAACGCCACCGTTTGTCATTTGTGTGAGCGCCCTTTGACAGACGATGACAAGGTACGCAATCATTGTCATCTTACGGGGAAATTCTTGGGAGCAGCCCATAATAGTTGTAATCTGAGTTACAAGATGCCTCGTCATATCCCGTCTTCTTTCACAACCTTCGTGGCTACGACTGTCACCATTTAATGCAGGGTTTAGGGAAATATAAGGACGAACGCGTATCCTGCATCGCAACATCCAGTGAGCGTTACGTGTCGTTCTCCCTGGGTCCCTTGCGTTTCGTAGACTCCTCTCAATTTCTTAATCGCTCTCTGGACACACTCGTTACCAATCTGTCCGCGTCCGGGAGCCAATTTCCTTTGCTCAGAGAGGAAATGCTTAGACGGGGTTTCGATGAACAGACCAATCTGCTCGTACGCAAGGGGGTATACCCATACGAGTACGTTGACAGTATTGCTCGGTTCAACGAAACAAGTCTACCCGCTCGTGAACACTTTGATAACCGGTTGATGGAATCATCTATTTCGGACGCAGATTACGAGCACGCGCAAAACGTGTGGAGTGCATTCAATCTGCGTACGTTTGGAGATTACCATGATTTGTATTTGTTGACAGACGTAATGCTGCTGGCCGATGTCTTTGAAAGTTTCCGAGACATGGCCTTACGCGATTACTGCTTGGACCCATGTCATTTTTACTCGCTTCCCGGACTCGCTTGGAACGCGATGCTAAAAATGACCGGGGTCGAATTAGAACTGTTGACAGAAATAAATCTACATCTGTTCCTCGAATCTGGGATCCGCGGAGGCTGCGCGATGATATCCAACCGTCACGCAGTCGCTAACAATCCTCTGATTCCAGATCAGTACGATGTATCGAAACCGACCTCCTTCATTCTGTATACAGACTGTAACAATTTATACGGTGCAGCCATGTCGCAACCACTCCCTTACGCAGACTTCCGATGGCTCGATCGTAACGAAATCGAGTCCTTGGACGTACGTACTGTGAGTGATGATGCTGACATCGGGTACATCCTCGAAGTCGACCTACACTATCCTAATACCTTACACGACCTGCATTCCGACTACCCGCTTGCACCTGTGCGTCAGCGCATAACACACGATATCCTTTCTCCCTTTTCCAAACGTTTACACGAGAGTATATACAGATCATCGTATAACGAATCAGGGTCATCCGTAGAGAAGTTGTTAACAACTTTGGAGGACAAACAAAATTACGTTCTCCATTATCGAAATTTGAAATTGTATTTAAGTCTTGGTTTAGAGCTGAAAGCGACTCATAGGGTGTTGTGTTTTAAGCAAAGCGCTTGGTTGAAACCGTTTATCGATTTCAACACCCGCAAGAGGCAATCAGCCGTCAACAGCTTTGAAAAAGACCTTTTCAAACTGATGAACAACGCCGTATACGGTAAGTCGCTGGAGAACGTACGGAAACATATAGACTTTGAACTAGTCTCGAATGAACGACGGCTTCAAAAACTAGTTTCCACACCCAGGCTAAAACGTATGATTCGTTATACGAACGATCTGGTGGGGCTTTCACTCCGTAAAAAATCCATTGTTCTTTCTCGTCCCGTGTATGTCGGCTTCACGGTGCTTGACGTTAGCAAAACAATAATGTACGACTTTCATTATCGTTATGCTGTCGCCAAGTACGGCCGCAACGTTAAATTGTTAATGACTGATACAGACAGTCTGATGTATCATATTCAAACATCAGACTTGTATGCAGATATGAAGAAGGACTTGCACGTTTTTGACACCTCGGATTACCCTACGTCTCATCCTTGTTATAGCATTAAGAACAAAAAGGTTGTTGGACTGTTCAAGGATGAAACGTGTGGTCGTCCTATTAGAGAATTCGTAGGTCTCAGAGCGAAATGTTATTCGTTCCTTGTGGCCCACGAAGATTCTAGCAATGCGAGTCAAAAACGTGTGTGTAAAGGTGTGCCTCGAGTTGCGATTAAGAGGAGTCTGCGACACGATATGTATCGCAAGTGTCTCACTGATCATTGTCCGTTTTCTGTCAGTGCGCTGTGTTTACGTAGCGATCATCATACGTTGTACACGATGCGTGTAAATAAGCTAGCGTTGTCACCGTATGATGATAAGCGTTATATATTAGACAATGGTCGTGATACCCTTGCGTACGGACATTATCGGATACATGCCGGCGACGATGACGACTCTGCTCCTCCACCTGCTAAAATTCCCCGTTACACCACTGGTTAACAACAAAAAAACAACAACAACAAAAATTCTTACTGTGATATCTATAGTTATTGCCTCCTCACACTTCAGTTCGGACGGCAGTAAACGTAAGTTTATGTATTACGTGTGTACGTTGTATGTATGGGTGTGATTACGCGTAAGTTTATGTATTACGTGTGTACGTTGTACGTATGGGTGTGATTACGTTGCGTATGCGTATGTGTGTGTGCGTGCGCGTGTGGTGTAACCCAAACGTGTGTACGTTGCGTTTGCGTCTGTGTGTGGGCGCGTTGCGTGTTTGGTTACGTTACGTATGCGTGTGTGTGTGTGTGTGTGGGCGCGTTGCGTGTTTGGTTACGTTGCGTATGCGTGTGTGTGTGTGTGTGTGATTACGTTGCGTATGCGTCTGTATGTGCGCGCGTTGCGTGTGCATCTGTGTGTGTGATATTTAACATGATTTTAATGTTGTTGTTGTATTGTTATGTTGCAGGTTGCTTCTTCTACAAGTACGACACACAATTATATACAAACTTTCGAAAAATATCAATTTCTAATGTATTTATTTAATTGTGAATTTTATATTGTGAATGTTAAAATATATTTAATCATTTAAACAAATTATGACTTTATTTTATTTCACTCTACACCTCTGAACATGTGTACAATTAATTTATTTTTTGTGAACTGTTACATCAGAAGATTTGTATGAATTTCAGCCGCCGTTTTCATGTGTGTGTATAATTTTAATTTATTTCGCTATACACTACTGAACCTATGTGTGTGTGTGTAAACTGCAACCTTAAAACAGAAGTATTGTCTGTAACAACATAACAGGTAAGTAGTTCATTGACGCCAAATATATATATATTTCTAACAAGGATCAATCACACTGACTGCATTATAAAACTATTAATTATTTAATACATTGAAAATGAAGACGACGTTTTGACAACGAGAGAGGGCTAAAATTATTTATTCATCACACCGACTACTCAATGTACGAGAGGGAGACAGGAGAAAGGGTATGAAACCTTGCATAGTTGAAACGTGTGAAAGTGAGAGAGAGAGAGAGAGAGAGAGAGAGAGGACGTTACTATTTGTTGACACAGTTGAAACAAGTGAGAGTGAGAGAGAGAGAGAGAGAGAGAGAGAGGACGTTAATATTTGTCGAATAAACTTTCTAATTTCATATACATGCGTTCGGTACTGACCACAGAGAGAGGAGAACGGTTTGAGCATAACGTTTGACAACAAGAGAGAGAGAGAGAGAGAGAGAGAGAGTGAGAGAGAGGGAGTGAGAGGACGAATAATACAGAGGTTGGTACATCTGATCATATAGATTTAATATACATTATAACACGCGACAAATTTGAACTCATATAAAGGTTGGTACACCTAATCATATATTTTAATATACACTATAATGCCGGTGAGCATAACGTTTGACAACGAGAGAGAGAGAGAGAGAGAGAGAGAGAGAGAGAGAGAGAGAGAGAGAGAGAGAGAGAGAGAGAGAGAGAGAGAGACATACACAACGTGTGAGAGAGCGAGAGAGAGTACCAATTATGATCATATATAGTTTGAATTTCCCACCACAGAAGAGAAAAAAATGTTGACAGATCTGCTCTATACATACACAATATAACACATATTTGAATTTCCCTCCCCCCGCCACAGAAAATGTTGACAAACCTGCTCATATAAAATATCTATACACTATAATAATACTACAGAGGTTGGTACACCTGATCATATAGATTTAATATACATTATAACACACAACAAATTTGAACTCATGCAAAGGTTGGTACACCTGATCATATATTTTAGTATACACTATAATGCTTCGAGTTGGAACCACCCCCCACCCACTGATATGAAAAAAAAAAACAACCTCCCACCCAACACCACCCACTGATATGCAAATCAGCTTTCTTAAAAAAATAAAAAAATTATATTCACGGATGCTGGTGGTCCATTGAACATCATCCCACCAAATCAATTTAATAAAAAAAATAAAAAAAATAAAATTAAAAAAATTAAAAATTTATTCGCGGAAATTCGCGGTGCTGTGGTCCATCGGGATGCTGCGGGTCCAGCGGTGGCGGCGTCATCTCTGAGATCATGTTTTTTAGTGTTTTTTTAGTGTTTTTTAAGAAGGCGGCATTCCTTTGTGGGTTTGAACCCTTATTTTCCCTCTACTACATATGTCGTAATGTGCAAACTCACATTGCCATTCATATACGCTCTTGGTTAGTAGTAACAGGCTCAAGTAGCAGTACTTTTCAAAAAACATAGTTTGAGTGATTTACGTAAGTAATTAATTTTTATATAAGCTGTACACGAATGTTGTACTTACGTTTTACGTGTGCTGTATAATTTTATATATTGTAAGAATATCACAATTTTTTATCCCTATCAAAAACGTTTTCATGAGACTGACGTTTTTGGAAAGGCAGTACTAAGTAGACAGCGTGTGACAGAGAAGTAAAACTGCCACGTACCACCTCCACACTTCCGTTTAGCGCAGTATTGGTTACTTACTGCCTACAAAATACCAGCCATTTCAGATTACCTTCCTAAATACTATCCGTAAAAGACTGCTGTTCCTGCGACGTGGATACAGCGAGCCAGGACTTGATCAAACTCCACGTAAGGTTTAGTAGGTTTTCGTTACTCATAACTGTTTGTATTTTCATCATCATCATTTTTATAGACAACCAGAAGCTGACTAAGGGTGGAGCGGAGGGGGCGGACCGCCCCGGGCCCCACTTAGTAGGGAGCCTCCAGATTTGGAAAATTAAGTTTTTTCAGTAAATTTTTAAATTTATTTGCAAGTGTTCTATTGTCACGCGACACTAGGAGAGGTCCATGATTTAATCGATCGATTCCAAAGGCTTTTTTTCATATTATTTTGAGATCTACCTTACAACCCTACCTTATAAAGTGTCTACAGATATTTTAAAAAAACTTAAGTTTATTATTAGAAATATATTCATTCTAAGAAAGAAGCGTTAGTTGTACCCGGGGACAATGCCTCACCACGGAGTCGGAAGTCGCAAATTCAACCTCAAACAGGACGGACGGCAACGGCAGCGGCAGCAACTCAAGAAGGCCGTGCCTCGGTACGAAAATGTAAACGGCGAAGTGAAATAGCGGGCGATAACATGTAGGCCTACGCGAATTGTTCACACTAGTGAACAATGTTTAACATTTCAGGACACCAACAATTTATTTAAAATTTCTCATCAGACTTTTTACCGAACAGTGGATAATTCGGGGTGCGGAAATCGGGCCAGTTACTCGAATTTTCCGAGACCAAAACTAGAAAACGGCCATTTTAGAAAGTTCACCTTATTTGCACTAAAACTGCTAAATGACTTGAAAAAAAATTTCCAAGTATTGTTTGCAGCAATGATAAAATTTGTTTTACAGTATATAAGTTTACTGTATATTATAAAGTATTGTAATAAATTGAATGCAGTCTATAAATAAGACTACTTTTATTATTTCTTTAAACTTTGTATTGACAATATGAAAGTGGATTTTTATTTCAAACATTACTACAGCTTCTTATAAAGTTTCCTAACTAGATGTATCAAGGCAGTAATTAGACAATAAATATGTAAAATTAAAGTGTTTTTTCTATGTATTACTTAAAGATAATTGGATTATAAACACCTGTCTTATGGGAGGTGGACCTCAGAAAGAAACCCGCCCCCCGGACCTCCAGTATGACACTGTAGACAACTGCCTTGAATAGAGCTGTTTAATTGTAAGACATTTGAACGACCAATCAAGTGATATTGTTTTTGTAATGAGTTTGTAAAATTAACAGTGCCTCGTAACGGCTGCAGATTTACAGTTATGAAAATGACAACGACGGAAAACCAATCTTCCACCAAAAAACGTGAGACATCAACTGGCGTAATTGTCCACTTATTGGCAACCGCGATAATAACATTTCCGTTATCAAAATCGCATACACGGTGTTAGTTTTACGATGACATAAACTTCAGACCGGACGCTCTCCACATCAGCGGTGTAATGAAAAAAGCCATTTTTGATAATAAATATTCTACAACCTTATTCATGTTATGATTAAGAGAAAAAAAACAGCAGGAACAAATTATACGTTGTAGTTTCAACAAAATATTAATCACGTTATAATTGGCCAGACCTTGGAACCACTTTAGGAGCGCTATAGATCATGTTCGCTACTTTTGGCCTATACACACAGATAGATAACACGTTTGATAATGGTAACACGTTCCCTCCTCCTCCTCCTCCTCTTTCTTCTTCTCCATCGCCTTCCACAGATGGTGATGACTCAGAAACCAATCAAGGCTGAACGGTTCTCTGCGTTATGGCGACGTGCGGTAGGCAACGTGAGTGCGGTTATCGTCTAACGGCTATCAATGCAGCTCGCTCGCATGTCGGGAATTATAATACGTAGTCGCCGTTTACAAACGTTATGCATACTCGTATATGCGCTTATCGTTAAATAGAATCTTTATACGGGCGACGTACAGTAACATACGCGTAATATTGTGTTGTGCTCTGAGCAACACAGATGACCTTGTTAGTTACAAGAGCTGACCGGTGAACGGGGTCGCGAGAATTTCTCTGGAAACGATCAGCTGATATAGTTACCTTGTTCAGCTGTTCAGAGCACACGTTTTATTTGTGACGTAGCTGTTACCGAAACACTGTTTGCGATTTCAATTATCCGACTAACGCGATTTAAGAATAATATTGTTCTGCTGTACTTCAAGTTTCGAGGATACTAACTAACTGCGTAAGACTATGACGATATCGAGTACTACATGATGAAGAAACTAACTGAAGAATACAAAAAATGGAGAATATTATTAGAAATGTGATTATCATCATCATCATCATCATCATCATCATCATCCTCAAGGTTTAAACCAAGAACGGTTTGTTCCGGTCTCAAATAGGCAAATATTACAGCTGGTCACTCCAGCACTCCCTCGGACGTCGCACACCTGTCCGTCCCCTCGGCTTATAGTTCCATAGTTGTTTATGGGAGAACACCTATACAGAAAGTCGGGCTGGACGTTAAGCCTGAAGGTGGCAGCCCCACCATACGTCTTACCCTGCGATAGCCTATGCTAGTAACATATCCAGGGGACATATTCACTACTAGACTGTCTCAAATAAGAAATGTGATTAGGAAACTGAATATAGAAACGGCAGCGTATGTGTACTGGGAGAGGGGGAACAACGGGTTGTGCGAAGCTACTTCTAAATGTCAACGTTTTTACTCGACCGTTTGTTTGTTTTCTGAGGAATGTCTCGCGATACGTTTTGAAGTCCAAGCGACTTTCGTAAACGTGGTACTCTTGTATTTGCTTTTGCTACACACTCACTACACGTATTGGTTTTGAAGTCGAAGCGACTTTCGTAAACGTGGTACTCTTGTATTTGCTTTTGCTACACACTCACTACACGTATTGGTTTTGAAGTCGAAGCGACTTTCGTAAACGTGGTACTCTTGTATTTGCTTTTGCTACACACTCACTACACGTATTGGTTTTGAAGTCCAAGCGACTTTCGTAAACGTGGTACTCTTGTGTTTGCTTTTGCTACACACTCACTACACGTATTGGTCTTTTTAGATTGATCACTCTAAAACTAGGGAACGGAAGGACAAAACGTGAGGTGACAAACTTTTGAAAAAAAAAAAAATCACAGACACCTAAATTATCAAATTAAAGAGAAATTTAACCAGAATCTGAATATGATCTTTAGTTTTGGAAATTTCAAAAAAGTCGCCACGGTGCAAATGTGGATCTAAAATTTTTTTAAATTGGAGGAACGTCAGAGAAGTGTTATAAAAACAGCAGCAGCAGCAGTGGTAGTGGAGGAAGTGGTCTATTAGTAGTCCAGTGCCAATAGCAGTAGTTTTAGTATATGGCATGAACAAGGGAAGCTAACTATTTCTTCATTTGTTTAATCAAAATTAAGCTGCAGTTCCCTTATACAATATAAGTACGCGAGGTTTAAGCGGAGTGTTACATTAGTTTATATTATTGTATCAACAGTTATTACGAAAATGGCAATTCGCATTATATCGATGAATAATGGGAAAACGATTAAGAGAACAGCTTAATTAAATTCATGTCTACGGCAAGGTGTATTTACTGCCAGGCCCACTACATAAAACTACGCTATATGGGATAATGATGGCGATAGAGCAATAAAATGTCCAATAAAAACAACTGCAATATTAATAGGCGCGCTGGCAATATAGCTAAAGTTTATGACGACACACCTTGGACATTCCATCGGGATGCGGTAATCCGCTGCACCCAGCACCACGCCATAAAATGCACCGACCGGCGCTGTAACTCTGCACGCACGCAGTCTGTTTCCTCAGCGTTTTACTGCGTTGTTTATTAACACTGCGCGCGCGGATATGGTTCAATAAAAATCACCAAACAAACCACGCCGTGAAACCAAAAGTGGATGCCAAGCTTCCCCGCCTCCGGTTTTGTTTACCCAGTCGTCTCCAATAAAATCGGAAGTCCATAAAAGTATAATGAACTCTGGTCGGCGGCGGAGACAATCAACAGGGCACGCTGTGTTTACAAACAACGCGAGGCCAATAAAAACAATAACGACACACACGTGCGGACCGGACCGCGCAGACTTCCTGAATGTCAGAGGCGGAGAGAATGTTCGTGGGCCGGAAGAGTGTAATGTTTCTGCGGCCGCTTGCTGTAAACCGATAACGGGCGTGTGATCAATTTTATGAAACTATATTTTGTTTTATTAAAGTGATTTACTTTTAATACAAAATGGTAAGTGAATCGCGCATGACAGCAAGTGAATACAGAACAGACTCCAGGCGTATTTTTTTTTTTTTTTTTGAACCGTAAAGGGAGTAGATACGATTTTCTTTACATGCTTAAAGACTGCTACTATTACTAAAACCACTACTACTATTACTACTGCTGCTACTACTGGTACTACTACTACTACTACTACTAGTGCTACTACTGCTACTATTACTACTACTACCACCACCAACACCACCACCACCGATACCTTAAACTCCGAACTATCAGTAAGATTTGAAGTTTAAAGGGACTTAAGGAGAACTAATTGTAAAATAGAAACGCGCTGCCGATCACTCCGAGGAGAGGAGCTTAAATTTAACTTCATCATCATCTTCACTTTCAGGCATTAGGTCATAGACCTGTTGCGCCCTCCGGCCGTGATAGAACTCACGCCCCACCCCAGCCAGAGAGATATTAGCCAACCTTTAACCCACGCCCGGGGGCAAGCCGTGCGGTGTTTAAATTTAACTTAACGTACACATTATATAAACAGATCATGACGAATTTGTTTGAAGTAAAATTTAAATATACTTGGTGGTTTATACAGATACAGAGTATCGTGATGTATGGATCAGAGACACAGGTAATGAAGAACAAAGAAAGAAACATTGGGAAAGCGACGAGAATTGGTTGTGGAGGTTGACGGAAACGATTAACTAGAGACGGAGTATACAAATTATGCGATATTATACTTGGTGTATTATGCGATATTATACTTGGTGTATTATGCGATATTATACCTGGTGTATTATGCGATATTATACTTGGTGTATTATGCGATATTATACTTGGTGTATTATGCGATATTATACTTGGTGTATTATGCGATATTATACTTGGTGTATTTCATCTTGACAGTAAGTGGGAAGAGGAAAGTGGTTGGAACTGTTATAAAGAAGAAAACAAACTGTGCAGTTTATAGTGGTGACGTTTTTCAAGAAAGAACTGTTTATAAAAAAAATAATAGAATGTTCGATTTCCGGACCATTTTATGATTGATAACTCTACTACAGTCGACACATTGTTGTTTTGCTGATGACCAGACGCTATCCTGTCGAACTCGGAAAGCAGCTCACAGTTGGCTGTGTACTGATTATATCGAATCTACAAGGATTTCAAATTACAGATCCCCACACTGAAGACCATGCTGACGGCTTTTCATGGAGATATTCCATTACAAGCAAATATTATTGTAGATGGTATTGTTCTGGAACACATCAGTAATTTTGAATACCTGTGCTAAAATGTGTTTTATATTACAAACAATGGAATGGTGAATAAACTGCATAAGTTCAACCGTATGTGCGGGGTCATCAACAGAACTCTAAAATCAACGAATAAAGAAACACGTTTGAAGTTGTACAAGATGGTGGCTCTCGCCGCACTATGGGATGATCAACATAAAATCCTGTGAGATCAAATAGATATCATTGGGTGGGAGACTAATACTAATAAACGTAAAATCATAGAGACATCTTTTATGGCTATAAAATAAAACTGTATCAGCCAGCCTAGTAAAGATGTATCGAGGATGTGGATTAGAAATTTGAAAGAGTATGTGTGTCGTGGTGGACGGAGTTAGCTGCGGGCGGACCCAGGATACTCGGGGCGTTGCTTGTCTCTGACGTTGTTCGACGTATGAACTTGCGCCAGTGCGGCTGGCTTCCCGGTTCTACAGTGTAAGTAGAGGTTCTTTTTACTCGTATATTGGTTTTCTACAGTTACGTTGTGATTTGTCTCTAATATCGGGACATTTGGCAATGTTGATTGTTCTCGCGTTGAACGTGTTTATAGGTTAGCCATTAGTTAGTGGCGGGACAAGGTGATTTGTCTATCGTATCGGGACATTTGGCAATGTTGATTGTTCTCGCGTTGAACGTGTTTATAGGTTAGCCATTAGTTAGTGGGCGGGACAAGGTGATTTGTCTCTAATATCGGGACATTTGGCAATGTTGATTGTTCTCGCGTTGAACGTGTTTATAGGTTAGCCATTAGTTAGTGGCGGGACAAGGTGATTTGTCTATCGTATCGGGACATTTGGCAATGTTGATTGTTCTCGCGTTGAACGTGTTTATAGGTTAGCCATTAGTTAGTGGGCGGGACAAGGTGATTTGTCTCTAATATCGGGACATTTGGCAATGTTGATTGTTCTCGCGTTGAACGTGTTTATAGGTTAGCCATTAGTTAGTGGGCGGGACAAGGTGATTTGTCTCTAATATCGGGACATTTGGCAATGTTGATTGTTCTCGCGTAGAACGTGTTTATAGGTTAGCCATTAGTTAGTGGGCGGGACAAGGTGATTTGTCTATCGTATCGGGACATTTGGCAATGTTGATTGTTCTCGCGTTGAACGTGTTTATAGGTTAGCCATTAGTTAGTGGGCGGGACAAGGTGATTTGTCTCTAATATCGGGACATTTGGCAATGTTGATTGTTCTCGCGTTGAACGTGTTTATAGGTTAGCCATTAGTTAGTGGGCGGGACAAGGTGATTTGTCTCTAATATCGGGACATTTGGCAATGTTGATTGTTCTCGCGTAGAACGTGTTTATAGGTTAGCCATTAGTTAGTGGCGGGACAAGGTGATTTGTCTATCGTATCGGGACATTTGGCAATGTTGATTGTTCTCGCGTTGAACGTGTTTATAGGTTAGCCATTAGTTAGTGGGCGGGACAAGGTGATTTGTCTCTAATATCGGGACATTTGGCAATGTTGATTGTTCTCGCGTTGAACGTGTTTATAGGTTAGCCATTAGTTAGTGGGCGGGACAAGGTGATTTGTCTCTAATATCGGGACATTTGGCAATGTTGATTGTTCTCGCGTAGAACGTGTTTATAGGTTAGCCATTAGTTAGTGGGCGGGACAAGGTGATTTGTCTCTAATATCGGGACATTTGGCAATGTTGATTGTTCTCGCGTTGAACGTGTTTATAGGTTAGCCATTAGTTAGTGGGCGGGACAAGGTGATTTGTCTCTAATATCGCGACATTTGGCAATGTTGATTGTTCTCGCGTTGAACGTGTTTATAGGTTAGCCATTAGTTAGTGGGCGGGACAAGGTGATTTGTCTCTAATATCGGGACATTTGGCAATGTTGATTGTTCTCGCGTAGAACGTGTTTATAGGTTAGCCATTAGTTAGTGGGCGGGACAAGGTGATTTGTCTCTAATATCGGGACATTTGGCAATGTTGATTGTTCTCGCGTTGAACGTGTTTATAGGTTAGCCATTAGTTAGTGGGCGGGACAAGGTGATTTGTCTCTAATATCGGGACATTTGGCAATGTTGATTGTTCTCGCGTTGAACGTGTTTATAGGTTAGCCATTAGTTAGTGGGCGGGACAAGGTGATTTGTCTCTAATATCGGGACATTTGGCAATGTTGATTGTTCTCGCGTAGAACGTGTTTATAGGTTAGCCATTAGTTAGTGGGCGGGACAAGGTGATTTGTCTCTAATATCGGGACATTTGGCAATGTTGATTGTTCTCGCGTTGAACGTGTTTATAGGTTAGCCATTAGTTAGTGGGCGGGACAAGGTGATTTGTCTCTAATATCGGGACATTTGGCAATGTTGATTGTTCTCGCGTAGAACGTGTTTATAGGTTAGCCATTAGTTAGTGGGCGGGACAAGGTGATTTGTCTCTAATATCGGGACATTTGGCAATGTTGATTGTTCTCGCGTTGAACGTGTTTATAGGTTAGCCATTAGTTAGTGGGCGGGACAAGGTGATTTGTCTCTAATATCGGGACATTTGGCAATGTTGATTGTTCTCGCGTTGAACGTGTTTATAGGTTAGCCATTAGTTAGTGGGCGGGACAAGGTGATTTGTCTCTAATATCGGGACATTTGGCAATGTTGATTGTTCTCGCGTTGAACGTGTTTATAGGTTAGCCATTAGTTAGTGGGCGGGACAAGGTGATTTGTCTCTAATATCGGGACATTTGGCAATGTTGATTGTTCTCGCGTTGAACGTGTTTATAGGTTAGCCATTAGTTAGTGGGCGGGACAAGGTGATTTGTCTCTAATATCGGGACATTTGGCAATGTTGATTGTTCTCGCGTTGAACGTGTTTATAGGTTAGCCATTAGTTAGTGGGCGGGACAAGGTGATTTGTCTCTAATATCGGGACATTTGGCAATGTTGATTGTTCTCGCGTTGAACGTGTTTATAGGTTAGCCATTAGTTAGTGGGCGGGACAAGGTGATTTGTCTCTAATATCGGGACATTTGGCAATGTTGATTGTTCTCGCGTTGAACGTGTTTATAGGTTAGCCATTAGTTAGTGGGCGGGACAAGGTGATTTGTCTCTAATATCGGGACATTTGGCAATGTTGATTGTTCTCGCGTTGAACGTGTTTATAGGTTAGCCATTAGTTAGTGGGCGGGACAAGGTGATTTGTCTCTAATATCGGGACATTTGGCAATGTTGATTGTTCTCGCGTAGAACGTGTTTATAGGTTAGCCATTAGTTAGTGGGCGGGACAAGGTGATTTGTCTCTAATATCGGGACATTTGGCAATGTTGATTGTTCTCGCGTTGAACGTGTTTATAGGTTAGCCATTAGTTAGTGGGCGGGACAAGGTGATTTGTCTCTAATATCGCGACATTTGGCAATGTTGATTGTTCTCGCGTTGAACGTGTTTATAGGTTAGCCATTAGTTAGTGGGCGGGACAAGGTGATTTGTCTATCGTATCGTTTTCCGCGTGTATCCTCTCGCGCATAACGTACTGTACATACAATATTATTGCTTAATTGCTGGCAGTAAAGCAGGTAGGTCTCCGGTAAGCTACTCACTACGCGTTTCAGATCAAGGTTGTACACACTGTGTTGCTTCTAGGATAGGGTTTATCAGATCATAAACTGCATGGATAAGACTAACAGCACGGTACGAAATAAAAGAGCCTTGTCCATAAAACGGAAACTAATTCGTAAACTAACTCTATTTTAAAACTCCATTTTGTACGCAGATGATACGGTAATAATTCAGGACAGCGAGGATAAACTATACAAAAATCAAAGTTCGTACTAAAATCGAATAGCAGATGAATACGGCTTTAAAATATCAGCGGACAACGGACAAGACTAAAACAATGACACTCAGAGGGAAGCAACCGGTAGGAACTAAGATAGTTTTAGATGGAAAGATTATGGAACAAGACCAGCATTTCAATTACTTGCGATGTTACGTTACGTATGGGACAGATATTGATCTGGATAAAAAATGAATCAAATTTAGGAATATCTGTGGAACAATTCACAGATACCTTAAAAATAAACAAAAAAGGAAATATGGATAAGGGTTTTTAACACTTTTCCGGTACTAGTTTTGGTGTATGGAGTTGAAACCAGTTATGACACAAAGAGACAAAGCAAAGATTCAAGCAGCGGAGCTGAAGTTTATGACGAGTACTCTGGGGTATACCATTCTTGATACAAAGAAAAACGTGGATATAAGGACGGAACTGCGGGTCGACCCATTGTTGGGAACAGCTAAGGAGCAACAAAAGAAGGTGGTGTGAACATTTGGGAGGATCATTTGGTGGGTGACAGGATTCCAGTTCTGCCAATGGAATATAGGACCATTGCGGAAGAGAGATGTAGGACGGCCGACAGTGAAGTGGATCCCGGAACAGGTTCAGGATAGAGCCTAATCCTTGAGGTTGATGATGATTTACTTATTAATAACAGTGGTTTTATATAGTTAATAACAACTACGTTAACATATCGTGCAGGCTAATATCGAATTTACTGACATCGTAAATACTTTATCAACAGCTATAGTGAACACAAAAAACAACAAATATGTTAATAGTTGAGAATCGATTTAAATTATTTTAAAGTAGTCATCGCATAACTAAAACCACGTAGTTAGCACTCCCATCACTGACACTTCAATTACATGTCTCTGCAAATAAGCAAACATTGTAAATAACCTATTTGTGTATGTCATACAAAATTACTTTTATGTTCTTCTTTAATCTTTATATACTGTTACGTAATGCGGAACGTTCTACAAGTTTATCTAATGTTCCAGTGGAATCCGGCTGTAATGTGTGTGCGTACGTGATACTCAACGCATTTGCTAGACTGTCCCAGAATTCGCGCGGCCGCAACGAATTACGCTCTAATGTTTGCCTTTATTGCTGATGCGTAGTATGCGGAATGTTTTGGTTTTTCGGTGGAGTATAAATACAGCCATTCAGCGACCGTCAAGTCAGTTATTGTCGGCGATTAGTCTGTGCGTCCAAGTGGTTATTGTGGCGAAGTGTTAAGTGTTTTATAATCGTGCGGGACCATTGTAATACAATTGTGTTTTATATTAGTAGACATTTTTATTACGTGTGAACAATTTTTAATTGATTTGTTGTAAGAAACTATCTTGTTGATTAGCCTACAAACTGTTTAATAGTGATAATAAAGCTAGTGATTAGTGACGTAATTGGTGTCTTGTATTTTGTTTTCCACTGTACCATACGACGATCAGTAGACCGTCGTAACGATACCAGTTCTTTGTCAAGTCGTTCTTCATCGATTTCTCTCTAGAGCAAATGTCAAGTTCGTTGTGCAGCAGTTCGCATCTAGGCACCGTCGTTGCTGTCGTTTACGTCTCCAATCAAACAAGCTTCGTCAACGTACATCACTTTCTCGCGGCCCACTAAAGTTGTTGTTTTCACGGGGTGCTGGGCCGCGGCCCACTAAAGTTGTTGTTTTGTTTTCACGGGGGCTGTTGGGCCGCGGCCCACTAAAGCTGTTGTTTCCACGCGGGGGGGCTGTGGGCCGCGGCTTACTAAATTTGTTGTTTTCACGGGGGCTGCTGGGCCGCGGCCCACTAAAGTTGTTGTTTTCACGGGGCTGCTGGACCTCGGCCCACTAAAGTTGTTTTCACGGGGGCTGTTGGGCCGCGGCCCACTAAAGTTGTTGTTTTCACGGGGGCTGTTGGGCCGCGGCCTACTAAAGTTGTTGTTTTCACGGGGCTGCTGGACCTCGGCCCACTAAAGTTGTTTTCACGGGGGCTGTTGGGCCGCGGCCCACTAAAGTTGTTGTTTTCACGGGGGCTGTTGGGCCGCGGCCTACTAAAGTTGTTGTTTTCACGGGGCTGCTGGGCCGCGGCCCACTAAAGTTGTTGTTTTCACGGGGACTGTTGGGCCGCGGCCCACTAAAGTTGTTGTTTTCACGGGGCTGTTGGGCCGCGGGCCACTAAAGTTGTTGTTTTCACGGGGGCTGTTGGACCGCGGCCCACTAAAGTTGTTGTTTTCACGAGGGCTGCTGGACCTCGGCCCACTAAAGTTGTTGTTTTCACGGGGGCTGCGGGCCGCGACCCACTAAAGTTGTTGTTTTCACGGGGGCTGTTGGGCCGCGGTCCACTAAAGTTGTTGTTTTCACGGGGGGGGGGGGGCACTAAAGTTGTTGTTTTCACGGGGGCTGTTGGGCCGCGGCCCACTAAAGTTGTTGTTTTCACGGGGGGCACTAAAGTTGTTGTTTTCACGGGGGCTGTTGGGCCGCGGCCCACTAAAGTTGTTGTTTTCACGGGGGCTGCGGGCCGCGGCCCACTAAAGTTGTTGTTTTCACGGGGGCTGTTGGGCCGCGGCCCACTAAAGTTGTTGTTTTCACGGGGGCTGTTGGGCCGCGGCCCACTAAAGTTGTTGTTTTCACGGTGGGCACTAAAGTCGTTGTTTTCACGGGGGCTGTTGGGCCGCGGCCCACTAAAGTTGTTGTTTTCACGGGGGCTGCGGGCCGCGGCCCACTAAAGTTGTTGTTTTCACGGGGGGGGGTGTTGGGCCGCGGCCCACTAAAGTTGTTGGTTTCACCGGGGGGGGGGGCACTAAAGTTGTTGTTTTCACGGGGGCTGTTAGGCCGCGGCCCACTAAAGTTGTTGTTTTCACGGGGGCTGTTGGGCCGCGGCCCACTAAAGTTGTTGTTTTCACGGGGGCCGCGGGCCGCGGGCCGCGACCCACTAAAGTTGTTGTTTTCACGGGGGCTGTTGGGCCGCGGCCCACTAAAGTTGTTGTTTTCACGGGGGGGGGGGCACTAAAGTTGTTGTTTTCACGGGGGCTGTTGGACCGCGGCCCACTAAAGTTGTTGTTTTCAGACGTTTTGGCCTCGCCTCTGGAGGACATCTTCAGTGAATAAAACGATTCAACACAACTGACACGATGGTTTTTAGAAACCACAGTAGACTACTGTCGCAAAGAATGTGACACCTCCAGAGACGAAGCCGAAACGTCTCAAAATAACATATTTAGTGGGCCGCGGCCCCGCAGCCCCCGATTTTGTTTCCAACAATGATAGGCTTTCATTTATTCTAATTTTACTACAGAATTCGCTACATGCGATTGAAAAATGGCCAAAGAAGTGGAGAATACAATTGAATGAAACGAAATCTGCACACATCACCTTCACAAAATGCCACGGGACAACATCAATTGTGAAATTAAATAACAAGGCTATCCCGGTAGCCGACTCTGTAAAATACTTGGGCATCCACTTGGACAAAAACCTGACTTGGCGCAACCACATATGGATGAAGAGAAAACAACTGGACACCAAGTTTCGCAAGCGTTACTGGCTCCTGGGCAGAAAATCATTACTGCCAATTCGAAACAAGCTGTTGGTGTTCAACACTGTCTTCAATCCTGTGTGGCTTACAGCTTTGGGAAGTGCATCTAAATCCAATATCACCATAATGGAAGGGTTTCAGACCAAGGTGTTGCGTGCCATAACCAACACACCGTGGTTCATCAGCAACAAAGACATCCTATAGAAAGCTGGACCTGCCCTCAGTCAGTGAATCCATTGCGATGTTCAGCGAAAGATACGTGAAATGACTTGAAAAGCACACAAATCCTTTAGTCATAAATCTACAGTACTAGACAACAGACTAGAGACAAGACGTCTAACGTTAACACTTCCTCTGTAGTTACCTAGACTCTAACACAATAAATATATTATACATAATCTGTTACTTTTAAATACTCAGTTAAATATACAGTTAATCGTTCCTGTCACTCTTAATTAGTCCTAATACAGTGCTATAGAAAACGTAGTAAGAATGTTAAAACAAAAAGATTAGCAGGAGTGCGTCGAACAAGTAAAAACGCTGACACAATAAAACGGGTAACGAGAAACGGGTAACGAGAAACGCGAATTGGCAAGCGTACAGCAAAGGTACTGCGACGCAAATACTAACTGTACAGACGGTAAACAAGAGAATCGTAGCCATGCAAATTTAGAAACCGCCGAATGCGCTGTGCTAGTTGTAATAAACCTTTTGACGACGCAACTGTAAACTGTTTACGACGGGAACCGCCGCGTTTGATAAACTTCAATTGTTTCCACATAAGAACGGTGTTACTGCTTACTGCAAACGTTTGTTATACTGTACACGCTGTGTTTACCTGGAAAACACGAACACGTGTGTGCGGAATTTGGGTTACATTACTTTGAATCGCGGCACTATTTCAGTAACGCTCACGGCACGCAGGAAAAACCAAACCAACGATGATGTGAATGCCTTTCATTTTTTACTAATCACGGAGGCCCGGCTCCAGGCTCCAAGGGCGGCAAATTCTAGGATGTTAAGTTTTGAAATTGAGGGAAAATATAAAATTAAGTTATATGATATTAATAAAATAAATAAACTAAGGTATATGATACACTACTTTTGTTATATTTCAATCATAATGAATTTTAGTTAGTATTTTAATTTTAAGTCATCACATAGGCATACATTTTTATTGTCTCACGATTCCTTGCATTGTCTCTACAATTTCGATGTAGCCGTTCGCCGCATCGTAAACGCGAAAAAGTCCTAGTTATTTGATAAACACAACAATGCAAACATTCCTAGTGGTCATGTGAAGTCAATCGCCGTATCTTTAGAGTAGGTCTAGCGTGCGTGAATGTGTTCAGAGTTAAAATGAGAAGGGGACGGCACTGATAAAATACTGCACAGAGCGGCAGAAGCGCTGGGGCCGGTACTGGAATCACGAATACGATTCCTCAAGACCTACAACTAGGAACAAAAGTGATAAAAAAATATTTAAAACTTCAAGTATTTGGGTGTAACAATGACATCGGATGGTGTCAGCAACCAAGAAATAAAAGTAAGAATAGGACAAGCTAAGACAGCAACAAAACAATTAAATAGTCTGCTTTGGAGTTCACGAATTACAAAAAACAATAAAATAAGAATATATAAAACTATAGTCGAAAGTATAGGTCTATACTGTGGAACTAAGTATAGAGCAGAACTGTGGAAAACTAATAAAAGAAATAAATCCAAGATAAGAGCTATGGTGATGGATTACTGGCGGAGGTGCTGTAGACTAACAAGACTAGATAGAGTGAGAAATGTAGAGATAAGACAAGCGATGAGAATCGTGACATTATAGAAACAATAGAAGCAAGAAGACTGAATTGGTTCGGACATCTAAAAAGAATGTCGGATGAGAGATGGGACTGGACTCCACCCTCTAGAAGAGAAAAAGGCGCCAGCAGTAATTAAATAGCAAAAAAAAAAATACGATAATTCGGAACGACATACCTACGTGCCCGTGACCAACGGCGTATTTACGTGAGGGGGGGGGGCACGAACGGAACCGGACCTCCTACTTCAAGAGGGTCGAATTTTGATAATGTCTTAATTTTTAGGCTGTTGTTGTGTCTTAATTGTTAGGCAGCTGTGTACGCTAATAAAGTAATAACTATTTTTTAAACGTACAAACCGGTTTATTACACAGCATTCGCGTTTACGTTTGAATAGGCCTATAGGAAAATCAATTGAGTCAGTACCTTCTAAACAATGTTTCTTCTTCTGATAGTTCCTGTCCGTTTCGGACGTTGGATATCATATACAGACTATTTTAACTTTCTGCACTGCTGCACGGAATAAGTCAGTTGTATTCATGTCAAACCAGGTCCTTAAATTTCTTAGTCATGATATTCTCGGTTGCCAAACAATGTTTAATAACGGGTATTTTCTTCTCCTTCTTCACTTCTACAAGGATTAGGTTATATAAGCCTGTTCCGTCACCCATCTCATCATCGGACGACTCAAGTCTCTTCTACCAATGGCTTTATAGTTCAGTGCCGCTTTCGACAATCGATCATCTGTCATCGTTTGCAGATGATCCCACTATTTTCTTCTGTAAATTGAAATAATTTCATTTATGTCCTTTACTTCGAGTTCTGCTCTGATATCGCCATTCCTTATTCCATCTTGCAATGTATTAAAAGTATTTCGAAGGAACTGGATTTCAGTACTTTGAATCTTGGCGCTTTCCGTTTTTGTCATGACTCTCGCCTCACTCCCAAAAAGATTTGAAATACTACCCAAAGCCGCCTCGAAGTAAGGTCTGGAAACGGGTATTTTATTGAATTATTACCGTTTACTTTGATGGGACTGTTTCCAGGTACTTCAAAGATACTAATCTTGATTAGTCTTAATTTGCTTCTTCTTTTGTACGAAGCCGACCCGATCCCGGACTCCCTCCCCCAAGCCCAAATTCTAGATACGGTACGCTACTGGGCGTGATGCGTTGATTACACACTAAACGTTTCAAGACTATGAATACCCGGTCATAACTGACAAACGTCTTTTTACGTTGAGTGTTATTCCACGTTATTACGTTATCATAGCCAGTGGCTAGTCAAGGAGAATTACTGGGGCTCAACCCTCCGCCTCCCCCCACATTGGATAGGTCACCAATGACGTCTTGTACGTAAAATATGCAGCCAAGTAGATGTAGGACTACCGTTAGCGGCCGTAGTAGGTTTAACCGGCACCCCCCCCCCCCCGATTATCGCCATAACTCGGCATAATAAACAGCTCCTGGTAGTCTCTCCCCTATTGAAAATCTTGTCCATACTACTGATAACAGTATATGTGGGAACGAAAACCAATGATCATGTAACGATTCAGAAACGTGAGCTGTATAGGTAGGTAGGTATACATCGTTGAAAACGACATGCGCAGAACAAACATTTTTGACACACTTGGGACATTTATAGGAGAAAGTCACGTGACGCAAGGCAACTGTGTGGAAGGGATCAGTCACTCGCCGAGCACCGTATATCCCTGCCGTCGATTAGGAAGGGTGGGGGGGGAGTAAGACGGAGTAAGTGGGAGAGGGAGGAGCCTTACTCTCCACTCTGCGCGTATTGAAATCGATGATGGATTTTCAAAATTGTCAGGTTATACCACCCGCTGTTTGAAAGGGCGCCGAGTTCGGCAGTCATAGTGTCACTGATTAGTGAATTACATCATTACTTCATAATTTTTTTTGCTTCCTTTTTAGAGGCAGGACGATGTAAATTGAACACTCGGGTCTCGATGCGCAGTAGACAAACACCTCGTTGCGAGGCTAACAAAATTTGCATTCACTTCGCACATGCGCAGAACAGTTTTGTGCAGTGTTTCATAGTGTGAACATCGGCTCCGACAAAACTGGCAAGAACAACGGAAGAGTGTAGGCCTATATGTGTCAGAGAGGAGAATAATATGGAAGCGAGACAGTGAACGTCATAGCGTTGTCTCCCCTCTCTTCCTTCTAGATAACTTAGCTATACTTGTAAGTGGGGGTAATTCATGTATTGGGTCGGCGCAGGTTACAGTTCAGAAAAGGCTTGCGGGCCTGTACACAGCTGATTATGAAATATCGGATTTTAGTACTTTGTGAGGGTCGTTTACATTGCATTCCATCTTCAGGAATGTTCGTGATTGTGTTTTATTGTCTGGTTTAGATTCGCTTTTACCTTCAATTGGTTTACGTACTTTTCGTTTAACACTCAAATTTCTACATCATATGGCATGATGCCAGCAATTACCTTAGTGTTTTAAATTTTCAATTATCTTGTTGGTATATTTTGTGTACTACTTCTTTAATAGTATTATTTTGTTCATATTTGCTCACATTATTCTTGCATACATTTTTTATTATTAGTAATATAAATAAATCTTCTCTTACAAGAATATATTCTGAATATTTTACAGTGTTTCGATAGTTTAAACTATCATCATCAGGATTAATTATTATTATAACTACGCCATTGGTGGCCATCTTCAGTGTCTGAAGGACTAAAAGTACTGACACGGTCTCGGTCAGTAACATCACAGAACAGTAAACCTGTGGCCTTAGCCACAGTACTGTGGTGTTACTGACCGAGACCGTTGTCAGTTATTTTCAGTCCTTCAGACATTGAAGATGGCCACCAATGGAGTGGTTGAAACGTCTGCTTTTAACAACACAGGAACATGGCGTGATAGACCAGAAAGTGGTTATAATAATTACGACACCGGACCGGCCATGAAAGCTTAAGAAATCAGTTATCGTCAGAAATTAAAAATTAATAAAATTTAGTTGTATTAATATTATTTAGTAATACGCAAGGTTCTGACAGGTCTTTTGTCGTATTGATCGCCTCTCTCTTTCTCTCTCTCTTCCATTTTCCCCGCCTGTTGCCTCTCTCCTCCTCCTCTCTTTCTCTCATCAAATTATGACGCCGTACAAACTTTTTACTGCCTGGGATTCGGCCGTCCAAACGTCTTCTGTGGTAAACACAGAATGTTGGTAACAAACAAAATTAATTAATGAATCAATTAATTTTCACCAAGTTCAATTCATACACGTAATACCTTTTTTTTGTGTGTATGTTATGGCCCCTATCGTTGTGGAGTGGCCCAAATTTCTACGTATCATCGTCATAATTATTTTATTATTATTAGCGGGGGTCCTACAGTCTATGCCGCATCCCGCATTTCGATTGCCATTTCTCCCTATCCTTCCAGTCATCATCTTCAATAGCTCGATCTCTCATGATTTTCCTAATTCCTGTTCTCCATTGTGTTGTCAGTCTTCCTTTTCTTCTCCTGTTTTGTGGTCTGTAAGTCAATGCTTTCTTTGGCCATCGCTTCTCCTCCATCCTCATTACGGTGACCATACCATAGCAACTGTCTGGATTCTATTCTTTCTGCTGTTGTAAATACGCGTCCTGTTTTCCTGCTTATATCTTCGTTTCTAACACTACTTAATGTCATAACTATTATTGTTGTAATATCACATATAACAGTGGCAATATTCCATACAACTGGTGAAACGTGTCGCATAACGTAACAATTCGGGAACCTGGTTAATTGGCTCAGGTCAATTAAACAGGCTGCCATTATCTTTACAAAATCATCAATACCTAATAAGTACACAAATGTTAAATAGGCTCCCGTGAATTGAGGAGTATTGACAAGGGATTTGGTAGATATATTCACTCACCTTTTTGGACCATGACATCTCTTTATTACATAAAGTTTTAACATCTCCGAAGAAATTTAGCAATGAGTATATTAAAAGTAAAAACATTTGCACCTCTTGTACAAATAGAATTAGATTAATTAATGAGTTAACATAGCTTTTACTGCCCTCGGATCCGAGTATTTTGTTTCAGTATATGATATTAAAATTATCATCTTTATTTCGTGCCATCTGAAGAATGGGCTTATTTAACTTTAACGTGTTATATTCATAAAAGCCTTAAACTTAACACATATTATTACTAAGCATGAAATTACAATTTAATGGTAATTAAGTCAGTCTTTCGTGTTTTACTTTACTTTCATTGGTTAATTAAGTGTCTATCATGTATTATTTTAAGTTAAGTTCTGAACCACGGAAGTTGAACTTCCGTGATACCTGTGTGTAACATCGTCGGCGAATCGGCGCTTCCATTGGTTGTGCAGGGTGTCTTGGAGATCTTCTGGATATCGTGTTTTGGTGAAATCTGCCGTCATTCCTAAAGATGAGTCGTCTGTTAGGTCTGTAGATTCTTGTGGTAGGTTTTGGGTTGTAACTTTCACTGGTATTCACATTGTTGTACCGCACATGTTACTTACGTTTAACAGTTACATGTTAACAGTTTAATATCACATTTAGGTGATGTTAGTTTGTTACAGAGATGTCATTGTCATACACTCACGTCATTTTTTACATTTTTACATCATCCGGCTATCTCACACAAGCGTCTCCTCGTTTATAGGTTTTTATAAAGACTACATACTTTTGTACGCTGTATCAGCAGCGGAGTCTGAGATACAACTGAACTGGCTAAGTATAGGGGTGAAGAGGCTGTCCGCGCGCGGGTAGCTTGTCAGCGTAAAAGTAGTTCCATATTCGATTAATATTTACTCGATTATTCTCTGACATAATTAACTATATTTAATTATACTACGGTATCTCTCACTTAGTATTTTATTATTGTACATCATTATGTTTTTTATCAAGTTCCGATTTAATACAATTATTAGTCATATTCACGGGTAATTATGCGTGTTGATGCCGGTTTCGGCAGGTTAAAACCGGGTTAATTATTAAGGGGTGTTATCGCAATTTTATTATAGAATTCTTTTTGGTTTTAAAACTATTTATTTTGGGTATTATGGCGGGGTTACATTATCATTTTCTTTAGGGGTTTAGTTCTGTTTTAATGTGAGATTTTAAATTTCTTTTATTTCATTTTTTTTCTTTTTTAAAATCGTCACATACTCCTCCGCTTAAGCCTCAGACTCCGGTTTATTTGTTTAGGAATGTACCGGGAGTATGTTTGGGGATTTCTGTGTTAAAATTTAATTTAGTACACGATTTGTTTTCTCTATATCTCTTTAAATAATCTTGTTCATTTAAATGTTCTCCTCCGTGAAATTCCCTTTATCTCACTTCTTACCATGCTAATTTATATTTTAATTCTTAATACTAATTTCCCTAATTATCCGTAACTCACAATATCGTGGCCCGACTGATTACATTTTGCATACTCTAACTCTAGTAGTTAGTTTTCTCCACTTTCTTTAACTCTTGTAAAGAACTTTCTTTAACCCTTGTAAAGAATTTTTCAGTGCGGCGCCGTTGTGACTTGTTACGTTACCTATATATAATTCTTAATTCTACTACTGAAATCTAAAGTTGATCCCATACTCAACCTTAGATTCATTCTTATCCTAATTTCTTATGCTACTGAGAGAATCGGAATTTCACGAAGATAATAATTTTTGTTTTTAAATGATCAGCTGTAATACATAAACAAAAGGGGGCAAACACTTTACTTTCAATGTGGGTCAAACTAGTTTTCTTCAAACAATGGCATTGTTTACGCGTCCGAAGGGGGAAGTTAGTCAACTCGAGGGTGTATATATCTCTATGGTTCCATTTAACAATAGCTGGCGGCTAGGGAATTATTTTCAAGCAGGACACAACCTATTTATTATTATTCATACATATTATTCATTTCTTTTTACTTATCTCACTATTACACTTTTATAATTATAATTATACTAACGTGTTATAATAATTTACGATATTATTAAACTTTTTATTTTAAATGACTTATTATTTATTATTATTACTTTGGTCTGATTTAAGAGACGGTTTCTTTTTGTTTCGAACTCGTTTGTTTACTTCGGGAAGCATCATTCCATAAAATTAATTAGTACACTCGTTTTATTTAGTCAGTAGTTCATATAACTCATCGTGTCAATAGAAACACGAATTACACATTTATGCCGGCTAGTACAGGAAAACTACAGAACTGATATTGTCGCAAAATAGACGTGTTAGAGACTGAATACTTTGACACGTACATACATGAATTGGTATAATACAATCTAATCTTTTCACGTATAATCATATACGAGTATGTGCGTAATCTCACACAAAATATACACTTATATTTATCGTCCATATTATTCATATATGCTACTTAGAAAAGGCTAAGTACAATTTCCTCTAAGTACAATGTAAGTACAATATACTACTTTTACATACAATTTCCTAACTGAGTGCATAAATATACAGAATAGAGTATTTTATAATTGACACTAAGTACACTAACCATTTACACAAAATGAAACAAAAAAACAGTGGCGCATTTTAATAATAAAATTATTTACTTGTTTTTTTTTTTATTCGATTTAATTTTCAACGTGTGTCTGAAATCTTTTGTTACTGGGCAAGGGGTCACACATTTTGTAATACAATAGGGGGAGGTGATGTATTGTCTACTTGAGGTGGCAGAGCGTAACAAAGGGATAGTTTGGTACAAGCGGGAACAGGTCATTTTCTTGTCTGAGATTGTCGTTAAACAGACAAGTTGGGGAATGCATTTTTAAACAGGTTTTACCCTGGGGTTACAATGTTTAAATAATTATTATATTATATCTAAATATTCTTACCATATATATCATGGTTATTATCTTATATTATATTATTACGACACATAATGATTATAAAAACACATTATCCTAATTCTGATTTTACTTACTTTAATTCTTCCTTTTGCGTATTTTAAATTAACATTCATAGAGTGAATAATTCTACCACATATTAAATGACAAACACAGAGTATTTTATTTTGCTATTTTTCATTTATTCAGCAATTAAGCAGAGTGGCGCATTTGTAACGTATCGCATAACGTTACAATTCGGGAACCTGGTTAATTGGCTCAGGTCAATTAAACAGGCTGCCATTATCTTTACAAAATCATAAATAACTGGAAAGTAAACAAAAGTTAAATAGGATCCCGTGAATTGAGGAATATTGACAGGGGTTTGTAGATTTATTCACTCACCTTTTTGGACCATGACATCTCTTTATTACATAAAGGTTTAACATCTCCGAAGAAATTTAGCAATGAGTATATTAAAAGTAAAAACATTTGCACCTCTTGTACAAATAGAATTAGATTAATTAATGAGTTAACATAGCTTTTACTGCCCTCGGATCCGAGTATTTTGTTTCAGTATATGATATTAAAATTATCATCTTTATTTCGTGCCATCTGAAGAATGGGCTTATTTAACTTTAACGTGTTATATTCATAAAAGCCTTAAACTTAACACATATTATTACTAAGCATGAAATTACAATTTTATGGTAATTAAGTCAGTCTTTCGTGTTTTACTTTACTTTCATTGGTTAATTAAGTGTCTATCATGTATTATTTTAAGTTAAGTTCTGAACCACGGAAGTAGAACTTCCGTGATACCTGTGTGTAACATCGTCGGCGAATCGGCGCTTCTATTGGTTGTGCAGGGTGTCTTGGAGATCTTCTGGATATCGTGTTTTGGTGAAATCTGCCGTCATTCCTAAAGATGAGTCGTCTGTTGGGTCTGTAGATTCTTGTGGTAGGTTTTGGGTTGTAACTTTCACTGGTATTCACATTGTTGTACCGCACATGTTACTTACGTTTAACAGTTACATGTTAACAGTTTAATATCACATTTAGGTGATGTTAGTTTGTTACAGAGATGTCATTGTCATACACTCACGTCATTTTTTACATTTTTACATCATCCGGCTATCTCACACAAGCGTCTCCTCGTTTATAGGTTTTTATATTGACTGCATACTTTTGTACACTGTATCAGCAGCGGAGTCTGAGATACAACTGAACTGGCTAAGTATAGGGGTGAAGAGGCTGTCCGCGCGCGGGTAGCTTGTCAGCGTAAAAGTAGTTCCATATTCGATTAATATTTACTCGATTATTCTCTGACATAATTAACTATATTTAATTATACTACGGTATCTCTCACTTAGTATTTTATTATTGTACATCATTATGTTTTTTATCAAGTTCCGATTTAATACAATTATTAGTCATATTCACGGGTAATTATGCGTGTTGATGCCGGTTTCGGCAGGTTAAAACCGGGTTAATTATTAAGGGGTGTTATCGCAATTTTATTATAGAATTCTTTTTGGTTTTAAAACTATTTATTTTGGGTATTATGGCGGGGTTACATTATCATTTTCTTTAGGGGTTTAGTTCTGTTTTAATGTGAGATTTTAAATTTCTTTTATTTCATTTTTTTCCTTTTTTAAAATCGTCACACTGGGATCACGTTGTTATGGCAACGACGCCACGATTGGTTACCACTATTGTGTCAGATAACGCACTGCACAAATGTCAAAACCATTCTTTATATAGCATGGAGTTGTCCCATTATGTTTTTCGTCTCTTTTTCCATTTTTTGAATTATTAAACGTAAGTACTTAAATTTAATTGTTGCTTTTATTTGTCTTCTATTTTCAATTACTAAATTCCTCACGTCGTCTTCTGATGTTTTCAAATAATCCGTTTTCGCTACGTTAATTATTAGACCGGTTCTTGTTTATTTATCATTTAGTCTCTTAATATGAAACTCAGACACTCTTCGTCTAATATCTTTTTTCTCTTGCCACCTTAAAAGCTGGGATTTTTACACTTGATTGTTTATACAATTTCTATTACTTCCTTTTCTAAATATATGAAACGTGGACTTTTCCATATATGTTGACATTCATCGTCATCATCAGCCGTTTCTGATGGGTCTTGGGCCTGCTCCGAGAGTCAATTTCATTCCTCCATATTGCATGCACTGGCTTTCTTATGTTCAGCTTTCCGAGGTCCTCCTCTATCTGGTCTTTGAATCTACTTCGGGGTCTTCCCCTTTTCCTACACCCGCTGGTTTCTGGTAGAAAATATGTTTCGTAGGCTGTCCTTCCTCCATTCTCTCTATGTGGCCAACCCACCTTAGCCTGTACATTATGATTATGCTGACAAGGTCCGGCTCTTTGTAAAGATGGTATACTTTAATAGTTCATAATTACAGCGCTTGCGCCACATTCCATTTTCTTGTGCTTCTCTTTATTGTTCTTAGAATCCGTCTTTCACACCAACGTAGAAGTATCTAGAAGTATTTTTTGTCATTGTCCAGTTTTCTGAAGCATATGTCAGCACTGGGCTGATAAATGTTTTGTAGATTTTGAATTTCGTGCTTCTTGAGATGAAGTCAGGTGGTCTTTAATCCATAATATATTTTATTTGCGAGATATATTCTTCTTCTTACTTCAGTGTTGATGTCGTTAGTACTGTTTATCTGGTAGCCAAGATGTATGAACTCTTTTACTGCCTCAATATTTTTTATGCCTATTTCAAAGTTTTGAAGGGTTGGTTTTAATGGTAGTTTGTTGGCAGCATACATACATTTTGTTTTCTCCAAGTTTATCTAGAGTCCAATTTTACTTGAGGCTTCCTCTAATTCTGTAAAGGCACTAATGCGATCTCGTTTTGTCCTGTCAATTAGATCAATATCGTCTGCGTATGCTAAAAGTTGTATACTTTTGTTTAGGATCGTACCTCTTGTGTTTATTTGGGAGTCTCTTATCGCTTTCTCTAGTGCCAGATTAAGTAACAAGCATGACAGACTATCTCCTTGTTAACAAATAACATTCATCAATTTTTATTATTTGTTCATTCCATGGTCCTCAGTTGAAGATGAACCTCAAAAGCTGAGACGAACCACTTATGAAATTGGAAATGCCAGTTAGTTGTTCAAAGGTCTCAACTATAGGGCTGTGCCAACACGACTTCACAAAATCAACAGGTTTATTTAGATACTGTAATTTATCGAAGGGTGAGAGAGAGAGAGAGTTAACTCGCCGCGCTAAAGTTGTCAGCGGGCATCATGTAAACTCAAAAGAAAGAAGAAAACAATAAATTATGGCAAATCAATAATTGCCACGTCGTAATTTAGCCATTTGCCGCGATGTAATTTAAATGTTTTGTTGCTCACAAATTGACCTCCGTAATTCTGACTCCATGCAATTACCGCGACCTCAGTCTCTCTGGGAAAAGTAGGTTTACGTGTTTTTCACTGTAATACGTTTATCACGAATAAAAAGTTAATTTTTTCAATTTAATTTCTGTACAACGTTTTTACGATTTTAATTTTAATTTAGATACGTTTAGGTTTTAAGTTATTTCTTCTTCTTCTGATATCTGTTTTCTTTCTTCTTTTCCTATCCGTTTCGGATGTTGGATATCATACAGACTATTTTAACTTTCTGTAATTCTCGGACGCCCAACTCCTATCTTTCTAAGTACTTTTCACTGTAGTACGGTCTGCAGTAAGTAAAATCTCTGTTCATTTCGCATGAGATGTCCCACATACTGAAACTTTCTTATCTTAACTGTGATAATAACTTCCCTTTCTTTCTTTATCTTTCTAAGAACTTCAACATTAGTTATATGTGCTATCCATGAAATGCTCAGTATTCTACAGTAAACCTACATTTCAAAGTTTTTTTAATTTTATATATTTGTAAAGCTAACCCATTTAAAAGCGAGATTAACAATAGGTACACAGTCTTATTGTGATATTTAAGTTTCAATATTTTTTTTGATATTTTATTTTTTTACACTACATGTACTGTATATTACATTACATTATACAGGCCTCAGTAATAACAACATTTTTAAATATGGACTATTCTGTTTGTGATCTAGGATATAAAACGATTTACAATACCCGGCTGGGGAAAAGTATTTTACGATGATCAAACGGAAAGGTATATAAGTTATGTATTGTTACGTAAGATTATCGATTGTATAATGTAAGTCAGAGGCACTAAACACAATTACACATTTTATAACTCTTTCAGTTGACTCCTTGGTTCATCAATTTTTGTTTACTGTCACAATAATCCAATGGGTAATTATTCAACAATTTGTAATCTTCTGTATAATGAACTTCTTATTCGTCTACTTCTTCTTCACTACATGGCTTGGGTTACAGCCCGTTTCGACTTCACAGAATCTCTGACCATTTTTTCCAGGGTCGTCCACGATCCCTCGTTCCCACTGGCCTATATTTAAACGCTTGTTTAGGAATAAGCTTGTCTACCATGCGTTCCACATGGGATTTCCAATTCTGTCTGTATTCCTTTAATATATCCAGAACCGACTGTAACTTCAGGTCTTTCCTTATGTCGTCGTTTCGTAGATGATCTCTCAAATTGCATCCTTTAACTGCTCTTAAAAATTTCATTTCCGAGGCCTGTATTTTTGAAATATCTTTTCGCAGGAGAGTCCATGTTTCAGATCCATACTTTAAAGTCGGCACAGCCACGACCTTGTAAAACTTCAGCTGTGTCTCCCTCTGCGTTTTATTCTGCAATAGTCGCCTTATTGTTTCACAGGTATAACTAAATTTATTTAAACAACCTACAAATCTTCTGTATAACGAACTAACCAACCGTTATATGTATTAAATCCCTATAATCTACTACTACTACTAAACTACTACTACTACTACTACTACTACTATTACTACTACTACTACTACTACTGCTACTACTACTACTAATAATAATAATAATAATAATAAAATAAAAACATCAGAATTTATTGGAACAGTGAAATACTCGCTAAGTTGACACCACAATTCCGGCAAACAGACCAGATATTGCCAGTTTGGATAAAAAGAAAAAGAAATAGGCCTACATCGCACTGATATCTCAGTTCCTCTTTCCCACAATCTTAAAAGTGTATTCCAAGAAAAATCAACAAATATGAAGACTTGTCTGTGTAGAAATTAAAAGGACGTGGAAGGTGAACAAGGTAACATTTGAACCCAGACAGATGTAATTTCTGCCACAGGAGTAGTACCAAGCACAAAAAACAAACACTGAAACTCAAACAACTCATTTGGAAATTACAGAAATCGGTCACGTTGGATACCTTTCATATTGTCGCAAAGAATTAGGTGAGGAGCTCTGGTAAACTTGGTTTCCCAGTAACACGTTTACCGTGAGAGAAATCAACATATGGTTGTGGAAAAATGTAGTAGGGGTCAAATAATACAAAAATTATCATAGTGGCTCCTTTTCTATGACAAGAAATCAATAACCATTAATGTCAAACTTAGGGATTATTCAACAGTAATTCGCTCGGAAGTACTTTATGCAGTTGAGTGTCTGAGACTCTGAAGAAGAAAATGATGTTGGAAGAACTGGAAGTCATAGAAAGGAAAATATTAAGAAAAATCTTGGGATCAATAAAAGATGAAGAACAGTACAGAAGACGTCACAATAATGGCTGTACTCACGTGTTGAGAAAATCACAGACGTAATTAGAAAAAGAAGAATTAGTTTCTACGGAGATGCTTAAATAAAGAATCCTGACAGATTAACAGGGAAGTTTTTTAACTATTTCGGAAAGCTCGAAATGTCTAATACGTGTTTCGACATAGAAGAACTCTAGATTATTCAAGAAGACTTTTAAGAATGCTTGCCACTCAAAAAATGCCCAAGGTTTTCAGGAAAACCCCAAGAAGAAGACAGATGCCATCTGGATTGACGAAAGGAGGGAGATAAATCGATCAAGAATGAAGGAGATGTAGGAGAGGAGGAAAAGAGAGAAGAAGAAGGGACGAACCAGTTGAACCAAACGTAGGCCACAGTGGCACTTTTCCGTAGCACCAAACTAGTTTCAGGTTAGGCAGAGTAGAGGTTGCCTTATGTGAACCATAATTGCAGTGTAGCCAGCACTACAGTACGCTTCGTCCGCGCGTTATTACACCAGGCGTTATCCGAGACACTCGTTTCCACAGGCTGTGTCGGCTTGAAGGCCACAAAACTCATCTGGATTCTATGGTGAATGGAATCCGGTCCTCTAGATTAGTAGCCAGGCGCCGTACCCACTGGTCTACAGAGTCCTAAATCCCAATTACTACCAATTAATTAGTAAGATATTATATCCGTGTCATCAGTGGCGGCGCTAACGAAACGGGGGCCCCCCGCGAAACTAATTAGGGGGCCCTATAAAAATGGTTAAATTTTGTATACATAATAGGGGAAAACACTCAAATGAGTTTCTATTTACGTGTGTTTCACAACAATGGTTTGTGAATACTTTCTCGTCTATCACAAAGCGTTTGCAATTTGCAAAGGATGTTTTACACGTGTACAAACTCTTAAAATTCATTGTTGCTAAATAGACAAAGTTCTATACAAACTATAAAAAAAACCAAAATAAAAAGAATTATTTATTTTTACGTCAAAGATCTAAATTCAGACTATGAAACAGTACCGCACACAGAGTGTTAAAAATTTATTATTTAAAAACGAATATCAAAGTAACATTCTAGCTTTTAAATTAGTTTGTAACTGAATTTGTAAAATTCTTGAATATACTCTATACAAGTTCTCCTTAAGTCTAATCCAATTCAATAACACTCGAACTCAAGTAATGTACAATATTTACAGATGAGGATCAACCAAAGTTCACTGTTTTCCTAAGCCTAGTCTTCTTTTTTTAATAGCTAAGAACTTTTCAACCACTTCGTTGATATTAGTTTTCTGTGTCTCTTCATGCTCAATGCTTAACAGTGCCAAGTCACTCAACCGAGTTTGGGCCATGGTACTTCTTAAGTATGACTTAATTTAATTAATTTAAGTTTTGAAAAGCTTCTTTCCGCTGTAGCTGTTGTGACAGGTATGGTTAAATAAAGCTGCAAAGCTGTAGTTAAGTCTGGGAGGCAACTCATAAGGCAGCTGTTTCTTCAACCAGTAAATTCATCATTTCTCGAATTCTTTTCTTGTGTACAATTTCTTTGGCCATCAGAGCTTTGAAGGATATTACTTGGTCAGGCAGTGATGTGGAAAGGTCACCAGGATACACATTTACCAGAGCCTTATTTTTCTCCACTATTGTCTCTTGTGAGAAGTTTACTAAATTCTGAGGCGTCAGGAATGAAAACCTATCATCAATGCAACGTAATCCTTCGAATCTCATTTGTAGCTGAGCTATTACACTATCTAGTGTTGCATTGAAAACTTTTACTTCAAATGATTTCACTGGGTCGTCAATTCTATGGTCAACTGATAATTCAACAAAGAAGCGTTTTACAACTCGTTTACGCTTATTTTTCATGTTACAAGTTATGTCCCATGACTGGGCCAACTGGGGCCCCCATGAGGGTCGGGGCCCCCCGCGCCGCGGGGTCTGCGGGGGCCTTATCGCCGCCACTGCGTGTCATGGAGCCCACACGCGCTGTTTCTCTGTTAAACTCACGTAATTATACTTGGCCGGTCGAAAACACATATACTCCCCCTGACCTTAATGATGATCAGAGTGATTGCAATAAACGTGAAAGGGAGTGAAACGGTGTTAATCACACTAACACAAATGACGTACAATCTTACTCTACGTTATCTCCGTCCGGTCGTTACATTATTGTATCTGAAGCTTAATGTAGGACAATAGTTAGTTATTTTTGTCCTTATCATATAATTTAATTATTCCAATTTATTTTCAAATTACGGCTACTAAACAGTTAACACTGTAGTACAATTTCCACGGTCTGTGAAAGGTCAACTGTGCAACATAAAAAGGTCACAAACTCAACACTTAATCATTTCAACTTGTTTCAGATTAATTTATTTGATTTACTCACGCATACTTTACGCGTATTTGAAGCAGAATGGAATTTCTACGAAAATCAAAAAAACCATCTCCGATTGGGACGTTCAAACGCTACTCTGGGCCAAGCTTATAGGCCTACACCTGTTATAGCTCCCTAATGTAAGCCGTTACTAAAGCAACTGTTATCACTTGTAAATAACTTGTTATTTGGCTCCAGTATTGTAACGTTGGAGACACGTTTCTGCACATCATTAAACATTGGCTACACCGACAGCAGAATGATGACGATACGACAGATGATAAGCTGCGGTTGATGAATAACTAATTGTGACAACGCTGCGGCATCGTCGACTTAAAACGTTAATCTCATCTTACTAACGGTGCAATCTAATTGGTGCACAGTGTCGGGAAGTACCGCACTTTTAAGAACACATTATTATATCAGAGGCTACCGACTGTCATGCTTTTGGCCGGAGTAGTATTACCATTCCCCAAATGGCTAACGCGGCTCTGGAGACCGAGTGACAGCCGGTATAAGTTGTCCCTCCTCTTCTTGTCATTGTCAAGTAGAGGTTAGGGGGACCTTCTTGCCCTTGGGGTGAGAAATTGCCCCTAAAGTCGGATGACCTTCCATTGGTCAACGACGTAGGATGTGGGAGGCAAGGAGAAACCACCACATTAAAGATCCTTATGGATATCTCAACAGGGAAACTGGTCTCTTTAGTCTGGTAAGACAGCCAGTTTATGGGAGAACACTCAGACAGAAAGTCGGGCTGGACGTTAAGCCTGAAGGTGTCAGCCCCACCATACGTCTTACCCTGCGATGTGCTAGTAACATATCCAGGGGACATATTCACTACTGAATTTCCTCAAATAAGGAATAGCCGGACGGATCAAAAGTTGCTGACCACAGCTGTGAATAAAAGTTACCATTCTTGGTTTAAACCATGAGGATGAAGAAGAAGTATTACCAAGCGTTCAAAGTGTCACGTGAACTGTAACTGAACAGTAGTCGATACATTGCGAGTACTATATGTTAATGTAGCGTTATGTGTAAGTCGATCGTGTTCCTCATTTTATTTACAATAATCATCATTATAAATTTAAGCTACACGACCTGACAAGATGGTACATGCAACGGCAATGTTTAATGCATCCAGTAGAGGTGGGCCGATATACCTGTAACACGTATTTTGGAACGATATTTTTGTGGAACGGATGTAACAGTGACTGAAAAGTTGAAATACCTGTTATTCGCGGCGACGCTGTTCCGAGTCAAGACACGCCGCCCTCGCTGTTCCGAGTCGAGGAACGTCCCCACGCTCCTATACAGACAAACACACACAAAAAGTACGCAAGTATCACGTAAACGAATACGCCAAGGCCAAATACTAGGCGTAGAAAAATATCGCTGGTACGCAAGAACAACCAGTATTTCAAATACTAGGGGTATCACCGATACACACAATACTAAGCGTATCAGAGGAACAGTAGTATTTTTGGAACACCTAGTATTTTAGGAACAGGTAGTATCAAGGGTATTTTGATACTTCATTCTGCGCAAAAAGACGAAGCTGTTTTTAATAAAGGAAAAAATTCATCCTGATGTTACATTTATTCTCGTGTGATATGCTGATATATAATACAGATTATATGCTAATAAATTATATATTATACTAGTCACCAACTTATAACTAAAACCGGTTCAGGTTGTAAGGTAAAACTTTATGTTTTTACTCATAAAAAACTTTGTGTTCCGAGTCGTTAGTGAAATAGTTGTTTTTAATTATATTGCGTTATAACCTATAGAGTGGCTGATGTTGAAAAGCTGTATTATACTTTTTATTAATGGGATTTTAACTTCACGGGATTTTAATTTAATGGGATTTCATTCCTTAAATATCTGAACGAAGAACACGAACACGATTATCATCAAGGAAAATGCAACAGTTCATATTTTTGAATGCAAATTTAAAATAATGTTTGAATAACTGAAATCCCAGATTTTAAAAACAATTCAATTGTTTAATTTTATTTATTATGTGTTAAGTGAAGCAGATTGTAATGTAAATAGGTGTGACATTTCATAACTTGTATATTCTGTGTACATTAGTGAATGAATCTGATTATTATTTGAATATTATTTGATTATAAACTATCACATTATTTGTTGTGGTATTACGTGTACTCTAAATTATTTCATTGCCCCGAGTTTCGCAACTGATTTGTCTAAAGTCTAACCAATGTTAGTTTTACTCCTAGTGAAAACTTAAATTGGTATTCCCAAAGGGAGATAGGCCTATAAATTCTCTAAATTCTCTTGTTTCTTATTTTCTTTTAAATAGTAATAGTTTAATAAAGTCACAGTGTAAAGTAACACTGTTAATACTTTTAGTTTCAATTTATTTCTTATAACAAATTATATAGTATAGGTTATATAATATCTTCAAATAAATACACTGCAAGTAGGTTTATTAATATATTAATAGGTTTATCTAGGTGAAAATAAACCTACTTGCAGTGTATTTATTTGAAGATATTACATAAGAGACCTGCAGGAAACTCAAAACGAGTTACTTACAAAGGATAATATAGGTTATATATAGTATATAATAACAGGTATTTGTACCTGTTATTTTTTTGGAACGTATTTTCATACCTAGTATTTTAAAATAACAGTATAGCCCACCTCTAGCATCCAGAGTAGCGCTGGTGGAACAAGCCACAAACGTTACTCGAGTCTGCAGACTGACAGCGTGAAGCCACTCGGGCAACTTCGGCTACCTTCGTTCTCATCTATGCCCGCCTATATTCTGTTGTCAGATGTGAGTTAGGTAAACGTTTGGTTAAAGTTTGTGTATTTATTTTAGCACAATAATTTTATTAAGTTCACGGCTTCAAATACGTAAACTCAAGAGTAAATTTTTCGTGTATTCAAGTGTCTGTGTGTATTCGTGTCTAACCTACCTATACATGTCCTGTAAGCATTTCGACGTTTCATTTTAAAGTTTTGTCATTTTATTTTTAGTGTAACAGTTTTTATTAGGTACACGCGCTGTAAGTGTTCGATGTCAAGTTCGTGTAACATTTCAAAGGAGTCTTGTCAATTTAAGGGGGGGTGGGAACCGTATATGTTAAAATACCATTTTCTCAGCATCTATTTTGTGCTACAGACTTGAAATTTGTACAGGTTAATCATCACACTTTCAGATTGTTATGGCACTAGAATAATAAATTTATAAATTTACAAAATTTATAATTTTCTAAATTTTGTATATTTTTAAAATAAAAACCTTTTTTATTTCGGTCAGTTTTTAAAACATTTTTATAATTCTAGTAGACAAATTTTATTAGTAGAATAACTGTACAAATTTTAACTTCCTATGTTATAAGGTAATTATATAATTTCTCGAAAATAAATAATAAACACAATTTGAGAATAAATTCATATCATACCATTTCTTACGTTTATTACACTGAATTGTATATTTTGTTTCAGCGTTTATCACTCCAGAAACAAAAATAATTGATTAAATTGACTCCAGATAAATACGAAACCAACCTGCGAAGTTAGTGCACAGGTAAAGAGGAGTTTTACCGCAACTGATTTCAGCAATATACAGTATATCAAAACCAACATTGTGAGTACAAAAAACTGAACTTAAAAACCGGCAAAACAGTATAAAATAAGTTTTCTTAATAAACGTATATTTCGTATACTAATGCGACGATGTAGTCAAAAGGTTCATATTTATCTGGGGAGCCAGTGAAATTGTTTGTTTCTGGAGGAAACAAAGGTTAAAACAAAAACTACAATTCAGGGTAGTAAATGGAGTACAACGATATGGTTAAATTAATTCTATATTATGTTTTAATATTTAACTGTGACCACAATCAATATTCATTTTAATATTCAATTCATCCGCTATGCACACAGGAAAACCCCGATTTGGATAAAAATACGTGGATTTCATTATACACGTAAGTGTGGAGTGTGGGTTGACGAGAGAGTAGACAATAGAGGCGGACGACAATAACGAAGTTGCCCGATTGGCTTCACGCTGTCAGTCTGCAGACTCAAGTCAAACACTGTGTGGAATAAAGCAGTGTTGCCACGTTAAAGAAACATCTTTTCCTCACATAGCTTGTAAAAATATCCCCACTTTGGCATAATAATAGCTACTTTCGCAAGAATATGTGCTTTATGCAGTGTGTAATATTTTAGAATGGTATATTCTAAATGTTTGAGTACCGTTACAAGAATAATGTAAATATTAATTTCTTTTTATGAACCTGCTGAGATAGAGCTGAATACTTTTTAAATCCTTCTCTCTCACATCATAGTTTGTTATGGTGTAATATTACACAACATTCAAGTTGTTTAATTCACAGAACAGTTTACAATTAGTCACGCCAATTTTCAGTTTATATACATACAGTTACTATGTTTATCCATCATTGTACCATTTACAGTGGAATCAACATAAGTTTTATTTTGTTTGGTCGGGATATTTTAGTGTCAGTAATCGGCCAGAAACTATTTCAGTACCTTATACAACTTAAAAATACATAAAAGTGCTGAAGACAATGTCTTCAATAAATAACTCAGAATGAAAACGTATGATGACTAAAATGCACATTTCCAACTGTTACCGTAATCACGAAATTTGTGTAGACTAATAAGGAATTATGCAATAAGTTTAGACATAACAAAAGCGCGTTAATATATTGGAAACGTTTTGACTGCTGATCAGGTGTTGGCATTTTGTCACGTGACTGCTCTCAACTCTCGGTAAATGGGGTATCGTGCTTGTGCCGCCTTAGCTGCTCCATTTCATCTTCCCTTCTGCGTCTTAGTTTTCGATGGCCGTAGTTAACTAATTAGCTGGTTATTATTGAACGAACGAATCGAGTTCTCAGTTCTGACTCGACCGTTTGAAATTTGTCTGTGTGTCTATTTATCTATCTATCCATATGTGTGTCTATTTGGGGTAATCTTTCGATAATTTTGTACGCATCAACCGATTTTCGTGAAACATGGAATGAGTGACCATACTCTCACCATACAGAACCATAATGTTTGGAGATTTTTCCCTCCAAAAATAGGGTTGTATGAGGCAAAAATGTGGGCGGGGTCCACATTGTAAAAAAATCGCAAAAGCCCATTTGGGGTATGAAATCAACGGGGATTTAAACCACAATCTGAATATAGTGGTCATTTTTGAAAAACGTAGGGCCCAAAAAGTGGGTGAAAAGTTGTAATAAAACCACAAAAATCCATGTGGAGCTCAAATTAAAGACAATTTCAAGTAACATCTGAATGTAGTGTTACGTTATGGAAATTTAAAAATTTCTGGACCCCAGGCCAAAAAAAAGATGTCAGAAAAAAAATCCACCAAGATGTCAGACAAATAGGTATTTTAACCCAAATGTGATTGTTTCGAATATTTAGTTTTTACTGTACGATTGTATGCTCTACAATTATTATATTACCGAAGAAACAGTATAGTAATCTGGATTTTTTCCATAATTGAGAACTGTTTAATAATTATTAATATTGATGGTACTTTCTCTTGTGAACTTACTTTGTTGTATTCTCTCATACGACGTTTCGGAGTGTTGTTCTCCTTCTTAAGTGAGGTTTGTATACTGAATGTGCCAACTTGTCGGTAATTTGTAACGGTTTTTTGGTTAACAGGTTGTGTGTGAGGGTGGAGGTGGAAGGGGATTGGCGCGGGATTTTGAATTGTTGTGTGTGTTGTTTATTACTGTGTCGAATAGTGTGTTAGATTTAAATTGTAAATGGTCATTGAGTATGTTGTTTGATTGTGCTTGTATATTTCGAATTGTTCTGTGGTGTTAAGTTTGCGACTTTTGGGTAGACCTCACTGAAGAAGGAGAACATACTCCGAAACGTCGTATGAGAGAATACAACAAAGTAAGTTCACATGAGAAAGTACCATCAATATTAATAATTATAAAGTGCTGTGAACAAAGTAGTGATGAACATTCAAAATTGTTTAATACTGAAATTTATGTAACAATAAAGGTACGTCGTTCAAAATAGAGAGTGAGTTATGCAGCTCAGGGAACATAACAGTAAAAATAAAATAATGTAAACATAATGTTATTTTTGTGTTATACATTTATTTATTTTGTGTATGTATTATATTATTTTATAATTGACATAGTAATTTTCAGGTGGTATGAATCAATCTAACTGCGTACTTAATTAGGCCTGTGTAAAATAAATAAAATAATAAAAATTTCTACTTACAAATTACTGAAAAAAATTAGATCCGCTCGACAGGACACATACCTGAAAGCAAAAGAAATATTGTATATTAAAATAAAGACATTATAAACTTTCAACTAAACACGTATTTTTACAAAACATTTTAAACGTCAGTTTACAAATGAATCAAAATGAATACAACACGTTGTTGCTGATACGTGAAGAGGATCGAGATTACATACGCAAGGGAACAGTAAAACAATTTGCAAAAAGTATACCGTAAAAAAACATTAAAAAAAAAGAATACATCCTCTACAAAAGGCGATCATACACTGGATGAAAAATGGAAGTTAAGAGTTTAACAGAAGGCAATAAACATGGATTTATAGGAGGACGAGATTCACGGTGGTAGGCTAAAGGCTAAAGTGTGTGTAAAGATGAAAAGTCGACCTGGTGAAAAAAATAGTTCATCATCATCATCATCATCATCATGACGTCGTCGTCGTCAAAATCATCATCATCATCTTCAAGGATTAAACTATGAATGATTTGTTGCGGGCTCAAATAGGCAAATATTACAGCCGGTCACTCGAGCGCTTCCTCGGACGTCCCACACCTCTCCATCCCCTCGGCTTATATAGTTCCATACTTGTTTGGAGATGCGGCAGTCGGCTTCCGGCAAAGCCGTTCCCACCAATTCAGCCGATACTGGGCGATCCTGTCGAGTATACTCATAATATACCGTTCTGCCGTATATCTGTGTTCCCACGTGCCTGAGAAATCTCATTTCAGAAAAAAATTCTATACCTGTGTGTGTACGCGCGCGCGTATGTAAAACAGGTATATTGTAATATGAAATCGATAACGATCGTAACAATACTTTTGAGTACGTAAGTAATATCTTGTTTCGTAATAGTAAAATGCTGATTTCTATTATTTAATATTTTAACTTTAGCTTGTTTTTCTACAACACATCGTAGAGGACTTTTCTGTTGTGAAAGAAAAATAAATAACGGACACAGAAGTCAGACTTTTCCTTTGCTCCGTAGTACAACGATTGTCAACTGACCCTCCCCTCACACCACACATCCTTCCTTCACTTACAACCCCTTCTATACTTGCGTTTGTTTTCAGTCAGTTTTGTGTTTTCAAAAAATGTGTATAAAAAATAGTGAGAGAGAGAGAGAGAGAGAGAGAGAGAGAGAGAGAGAGAGAGAGAGAGAGAGAGAGAGAGAGAGAGAGAGAGAGAGAGAGGGGGGAGGAGAGAGAGCAAGTGACGTTCCTTAACATTGTGAAAAGACCTTTGTGCCAGCATCCGCCCTTTAATTAAAACAGAAGCTCACCTGAAAACCTGCCCGCGAGTGAATGAAGCATTTAAAACGAACGTTTTCAGCAAACAATCTCACTTTCACACAGGTTACGTCCCCTTCTCTTCCCCCTCCCCCTCCGCGCGCCTTTCTTCCCTTTGTTTTTTAACTAATTCTCTAAGCTCTGAATGTTTTTTGTTCGAACCGGGCTCCGGTTATTCGTACGGAAAATTTTATAACCTACTTGAATATAATAAAATCATGTTTTTACTTCTCTTACACCAACTAAAAAGGTTCTTCTTTAATATGAAAGTATGTTAATTACCTTAATCTTCACATCAGACTGCTCCAACTCTTTAATCGGCGAGTACGCATATTCTTTATTGACTTGGATTGTACTTCGTTAGTTGTTTTGTTACTATCATTTTCTTTCATTCGATCTACGCAATATTTCGAATTGTTTCTCTGTATCTATACGTGTTAATGATGTTAAATATCTGGTACCGTAGTGTCACAGGAACTGCCAATTTTAGTAACCTGCCGTTCCCAATATTTCAAATTTGCAGTAATTCCTCGTTTTATGGAAACTGAATGGCTTTTATGCTAATGTCTTTTGTAGTAAAATGATGAATTATAGTCGAGAAGTGTAAATTAATTAATCTGTTATACTGTTCGTTCTTGAAAAATTATTTTAGTAGGTCGTATTCTCAGAAAACAATTAAACTTGGGGTTTTTTTTGGTCCGGTTTATAGAAAATTTTGCCACTTTAGATACTGCAATCGCAATAGCGTGGCATCCAAGTAACCGCTGTTGCCGGAAAATAATATAAATTATATTACAGAATAAATACTTTAGTTATTGAATAATTTGAAATACGAACAATATTAGTAGAGAAACTTGAAGAAAAGCATAGCATGCTTTAGAACTGCTGGGCAGTTCAACACTGTCTTGTGTTGCCGGCTCAGACATCGGCAATGTTTTACTACGTACGGTCATTGACCTCGTAGTAGTTGTCACTGTACAAAGTTCGCAGAGGGGGGAAATATTCGTTCACGCAATGTGTTGCCGCTGTATAAATGTATGCATAACTGAGGGACAAAACGCACAGTTAGCAGCTATGTTCGTTTTCGGAACTGACGTGCAGCAGACAGTACGTATGTAGGCCTACTGTCTGGCCGCGACTGGATGATCGAAGGTGCTCTCCCCCACCATGCGGCCACTTGTAAGCGAGGTAGGGTGAAATATGTGTACTAGTCGTTTGGTTTACCCCCATTTGGCCTACCGTAGTACCCGGCCGTGATTCTCCCACCTTACACAATCCTCGATCATCGAATCGTGGCCAGACAGTATTTGTGTTTTGTTCGTTTAGTCATGTGTTTCTCTGTTTGTCTTTATTATTTTTAATTCGATTATTTGTGTTCTGATTTATTCTGTGTAAGTATAATGAGAGTCAGGTCCCGTTGAACCGGGATCCTCTCTTCTCCCAGCGAATGATAGAAAATGCTTTAAAAACAACACTTGGTACAAGAAAAAATCCGAATTAACTTTTAGGTCAAGTTTTAGGCCTATCACAACCGGCAACAGGTGTTATGTACCCACGCCACGCCACTGCTGCAATGTAGACCTACTTAGGTCTCGTAGGCTATTCTCCGTCTCACCAACAGCTAATGATAATATTTCACACAACACGACAAATAAATTTCAGAGCGTAGAATTGTGAGACAATTTCAGGACAAATGTACTGTCAAGTATTCGAAACTGAAAACCAAATACAACTCCGGAAAGTAACGTTAGTAGAAAGAATAATAAAATAACTGGATCTTGAATCGGCGGGAATAGTGAGAGAACTTCTCGCGGGAATCTACACATCTCAGCAACTTTGTTTTATTCGTGTTGGAAATCTTGGACCCAAAACACCTGTCCTTTCTTACCTTCATAACAAGCACGCAAAAAATAAAAGAAAATGAAGAGAAAACCAATGGTGAGGGACAGGAGTTAATAATAAGAGTTAGGTTATCCTTGAGAAGGATAAAAAGAGGTAAAAGGAAAACTGGACTGGACATTTCCTGTAAGGATACAATCACACGCTAGCGTGCTCCGAGCGCCCGTGCCCTTGCGTCCAGGTGTAACGGCTACATACGTTATTAGACTGGTTAACATCTGGATATGTGTCTGTCTGTCTAATGTTCTCTGACTCCCTAACCAAGCTTAACACATTATCGCAGCATTAAATACATACTAAAGTCGATTACTGGACTTACTTTTAGAAAGAATGCTGCAGTGGAAAGAGGCTATACAAAACATGTGTTCCTTTCTGTAATCTGTAATAACATGAGTCATCCAATGTTTGTAGAAAAGGCGCCCCTCTCCACCCCCGTCCGTTGCAGGCGCCTAAGCTCCGCGCGCACAGTCTGGTGGCGGAAGCTGTATAGGCCTATAGGACCTACAGTTTAACGCCGGATCCGAACGGCATAGATGGGGAGGGTTTATACTAGGCAGGATACCTCTCGCTGGTTTGCCATCGCCTTGCAAGGGGGAACGGTCATATCCAAATCAGATGACCGCGGCGGGAATCGAACCCGCGCCGACAGCGTAACAGCGCCACACGTTAGCAACTACGCCACGACCGCTCTATCATCCAGTAAAGAAAGGAAAAAGAGGACGGTTAGACTTAGAATGGAAACGACACTTTATATTACAACTGTAATTTGGCAACTGGAGCTTATGGTTTGTAGACTTAACTCTTCAAAGGGGAACTCACGAAGAGAGAAAGACAGATAAAGGCCATGAAATAGGTAGCGACAGAGAGGGAGATGACGAGGGGGGAGAGAGAGAGAATGAGAGAGAGAGAGAGAGAGAGAGAGAGAGAGAGAGAGAGAGCACCACTCGGGCGTAGTACCATTGCAATGGTGTGAGCTAACATAGAAAGTTTCTCGCGTTGTCACAGCATAACAGAAAACGGACAACAGTCGAGAAAACGCATTTGAGACAGAGTAACTTGAGCCTTGAGGGAGTATGGAACTATTACTGTAAAGTTAGGCGACAGAGAGAGAGTTGTATGCCGCCCCGACATCTTGTCTACTGGGACTACAGTTAGTTTTTGTGTTTTAGTTCACGTTTTAAAAACCACTCTGACGCCATCCGCACCCTACGTCTCGATCTGATCTAAAGACGTAGTAGTTTCAGATATCCGAACAACGGTATCAACAAACAGGGCTTGGGGCTCGTAGATATGTGTAATGAGATTCAACAAAAATACAAACCTGAATTCAGTAACGTAGTACGTAGAATCCCGATAATGACCGGTGAGAAAACTAACAAAGACAGAACGATAAAGCCACGAATACAGACAAGGGCCTTACCACGATTGCATTCATAAGTTTCAAACATCACTTGCCTCTTCCTCTGATTATAACTGAAGAGTGTCCTTCAACACTAAATGAAGTGGAATATTTAAAAGTAGGAATAGAAATCTTACATATAAACACATTATAGTATGGAGGGAATAACACACACACGCGCGCGCGCGTACACGTACACGTTCTGTTTAACAGAGATTCAACGTTTTTAAACAGTAAAAGTTTACTAAACTTTACTAAATTTATCTATTTCTGCTTATTAACTTTACTGTAGTGAACTAGTAATGCTCTGGTTTTCGGGTGGAAACACTGAAACATTTTGCATAATTTATTTTCGCGTATTACTTGTACGGCGTGAACACACACACACACACACACACACACACACACACACACACACACACACACACACACACACACACACACACACACACACACACACACACACACACACACACACACACACACACACACACACACTTTATTTTTCGATATTCTTCATAAGACAATGTGACTTTTCACAACCTGTGCGCGCGAAATCCTTTAAACAGTAACGGTGATGGAATATTTGTGTTCAAATTTGAAAAACGGATTGGTTTAAAATTTTAAGAAAGGAACGTTTCGGCTACACAAGTAATACGCCGTCGTGTTTAGACCACTAGTTAAGTACTTAAACATATAAAGTAGGTATTTATAACGTAAGTATTAATCTATAATTCCAGTGACAGAGAGACACAAGTGAAGGACAGCTACTAAAAGATACAAATGTCTGCACCTGCTAGGAGGCTTCTGAGGCGGTTCTGAGGGGTGGGATTTTAGATTTTTGTGAACGAAACTACTAAAATACATAGATAGAAACTACTACTTTTCTATTTCGTCTTTCAGATCAAAATGTTAAGTGTGTAAACATAGGGATTACATTAATAGACGTCTAATATTTAACTATGTTATGAAACAACAAAGATGACATCTAACATTTCAATATAAATCCAAACAAACGGTACCAGACAACTAGCACAAATTTACTCCGATCTTCTGCAGATGCTGATAATGTTGAATGTCAGATTTGTTTTTTAAACTTCGGCTTAGTGAGCGCGGTCTGTACAATTTGGAGCAAACGGAATTAAAGTGGTTTACTCATTTTGTCACAGTATGGATACAAGATTTTCATAAGACTGGCGCTACGGACCTGATAAACAAACGTTTCAAAATCGCGCTACACAGTGTGCAAACATATGGTTGTTGCAAATTTCGTTGCACTTGATATACAAATCAGTCCACGTGTGTATAAAGTTTGAATGAGCGAGCAAGAAACTGGTCAATATAGGACTTTCTTTTTATGTTTCTGTGAATGTATTACTAAACTATTATAAGTTACTACTCTGCGGACTACGTAAACATTCGAAGACTACTGCTTTCCTACTCGCTACGAGGAGATAACCTTGAAAAATGGGCGTAAACATTTGAACCGTCCCCCCAAAATCAGCCAACATGGATAGCAATGTTTACAAGAAGTCTGTAGCATACCCTAATTTAAATGTTCCGGATACAACTAATTAGTCTTTGTTTAATTCGACCCATGTGACTACATTCTTTTTTTAATTTTTGACGTTACATTTTTTTATCTCTCTGGGCGGGACTTGACCCCCCTTGCTCCTTCACCTAGTACTTGATTCTGCAAGGCTGATACTTTTTGCAATCAGTTCGCTGACTTATATATAATTTTTAATAACTATCGTTCACTTGTGACCATGTGACTCTGCATCACTGGAAGGAAGGATTAGTGCCTTATGTTATGTGTATGCAGTAGCGGACTAAAGGGGTGGCAGAGGGGGCGGGCCGCCCCGGGCCCCACTAAATAGGGGGCCTCCAGATTTGGAAAATTAAGTTTTTTTGGTAAATTTGTTAATATATTTAATATGTTTTATTGTTACGTCCTGAAACGCAACACTAGGAGAGGTCAGGATTCAATCAATCGGATCCAAAGATTTTTTTTTCATATTATTTTGGAATCTACCCTACAACCCTACCTCATAAAGTGTCCACAAATATTAAAAAAACCTTATAAAGGTAAGTTTATTATTGGAAATATATTCATACTAAAAAAGAAACGTCAGGTGTATCACGAAGCGTCAATGCCTCACCACACAGTCGGAAGTTGTTTCAGTTTCTGCTTGTGAAAGGAGCTTCTCTAAACTGAAACTTATTAAAAATAATTATTTGGGCTCAACCGTGAGCCAAATTAGACTAAATGTACTACCAATTTTATCGATCGAAAACAAGTTGGCAAAGCTATAAATAAGCTTTGACACACAATAAGAAAATTTTCCGAGGCCAAAACTAGAAAACGGCCATTTTAGAAAGTTCACCTCATTTGCATTGCTAACTGAATTGAAAAAATAATTGCCAACAATTGATTGCAGAAATGATAAATTTGTTTTGCAGTATATAAGTTTATTGTATATTAGAAAGTACTGTGATAAATTTAATGCAGTCTATAAATAATACTACTTGTATTATTTCTTTTAAACTTTGTGTTGTTTCTTTACAATATGAAAGTGGATTTTTATTTCAAAGATTACGTACTTCAGCTTCTTAAAAAGTTTCCTAACTACATGTATCAATACAGAGATTAGACAATAAATATATAACAGTAAAGTGTTTTGCTATGTATTACTTGGATTATATAAACACCCGTCTTATGGGAGGGGGCCTCAGAAAGAAGTCCGCTCCAGGCCTCCAGTGGCCCAGGCACGCCACTGTGTGTTTGTTTTGTTTTCGAACTACTGGCCTGGGATGCTAGCGATTTCTACTGTAGCCGAAACACTACGTCCTTAAAAATTAAATCAGTGGTGGCAAACTACTGTTTTCAAAATTCAAACATGTAAATTCTATAAACATCACGTATATACAAATACTACATTCAGTTACGAACACGCGCCAAGTACACACAGATGCTTCTACATATATGTAGTACAGTAGTAGCTGGCGTAATTAGCAGACAGAAATGGTAAAATTCGTGTCAGTTATTTTGAATGTAGTAATCAATGAAGGAATTAAACTATTTATTTACGTTCTATGTCCTGATTGAAAATCCATATTTAACAAAAAAAATGAAATAAATGAAATTAATTGTACTAAAAATAGGTATAATCCGAATAAAGAAAACAAAACTTCATGCCTTACTATTAAAAACCGTGCGTTGACGACAATCGATGCGAGTGCCATCTGTTGGCGATATCGTTCAGCTTACTTTGCCAACGAATAGTACCAATAATGACTACTAGAGGTTGTGAGCGTCACAACGTCATTCGAAAAAAATTTCTCCTCTTCTCGACGGTAAGAGGGATGAGGAGGAGGTTGGGTGTTGAACCCAAGCGCGGTGTAATCCATACGCAACAATTTATTGTTTGTCTAATACACTACCGTTAGGGCCATTTATAAAGTATAGTACAAGGTTGCCGTATGAATAATGAGCAGTACAGATGTAGTGGAGCAGAGAAATCATTTATCGTTTGTATCCTTTTTATTCACTACAGATAAATAAGGTAGAGGCCACTCAACTATAATTTGCATATTTTGTAACGTTAACGTAAGTTTAAGCTACAGTTTACGCATTACAGTATTACACGTAGGCACATTTTTAGCAGTTACAGTATGCGTTTAGATAGACCGTTGTTACAACTGTCAATGATGAAGATTTTTATTTATAAAAATCCTTATAGTAGCGACCGTAAATTGAATAAATAACTAATGAGTTTGTCCCCCAAAGTACTGGAGAGGATGAAATATCCAACCGCACCTCCAAGTGATGGGGGGTGGGCAACACCTACAGGTGGCTAACGCGGCTCTGGAGACCCTCTTGCCCTTGGGGTGAGAAATGACCCCTAAAGAAGGATGACCTTCCATTGGTCAACGACGAGGATGTGGGAGGCAAGGAGAAACCACCACATTAAAGATCCTTATGGATATCTCAACAGGGAAACTGGTCTCTTTAGTCTGGTAAGACAGCCAGTTTATGGGAGAACATCCAGAGAGAAATTCGGGCTGGACGTTAAGCCTGAAGGTGGCAGCCCCATACGTCTTATCCTGCGGTATACTAGTAACATATCCAGGGGACATATTCACTACTAAATTGCCTGAAATAAGGACTAGCCGGACGGATCCAGGCCAGTCGCATCCAAACGGCTCCAAACGGCTGATATGAGATTTTTCAGGTACGTGGCAGGGTATACTATCCATGATCATAGAAGAAACACAGATATACGGCAGGAACTGAATATTCTGAGTATACTCGACAGGATCTCCCAGTATCGGGTGAATTGGTGGGAACATCTTTGCCGAATGGATGACTGCCGCATCCCCAAACAACTATGGAACTATAAGCCAACGGGACGGAGAGGTGTGGGACGTCCGAGGAAGCGCTGGAGTGACCAGCTCTAATCTTTGCCTACTTGAGACCGGAACAAACCGTCACGGTTTAATCCTTGAAGATGATGATGCTTATGGCTAATGAGTTTCGGTCGACTTACTGTTACACGATTTAAATATCTGCGACGATTCTCTGTGATAATTTATTGTCACTAACACGTCCTGTACAAGAGCAATTGAAAGATTTCATTAATATACTTCTGATAGAGTAGATGGGTGTTAGAGTGCGTGCGCACGTGCGCTTCGCATGCATGTACTAATTATAACATGGTAGGTTTATACTACGGTTCCCTAGAGACCGATTTCCCCGGGAGTAGGAGAGAGCCTAAGTCCAAACGGAGGATCGGGACACTGAGCAGAGTAGTAAGGTTGTTACAGATACAGGTGTGCTAAACTAGTATTTGAACGTAACAGGTACAAACGAAACCGTTCCAAAAAATAACACGTCCAAATACCTGTTTTATATACCTATTATACATATTCCTGTATTATATAATTTGTTATAAGAAATAAACTGAAACTAAAAGTATTAACAGTGTTACTTTACACTGTGACTTTATTAAGCTGTTACTGTTAAAAAAAAGAAACAAGAGAATTTATAGGCCTATCTCCCTTTGGGAATAGTAATTTAAGTTTTCACTATGAGTAAACAAACTGACATAGGTTTAATATTAAATTATTGATTCCATTTTGGTTAGAAAAATCTGTTGCGAAACTCAGGCAATGAAATTTAGAGTGCACGTACTAGCACAAAAATAATGTCAAAAAAACATCAGAAACATATAATAAAAACATAACAGTAAGCCACAGGAGTTACAACATTCTCTCATTTACGTGAGATATGCAGTGAAGTTAAGTACAAAAAGTACTATATGGCCTATCATCTATCAGCCACTCTGTAGGTTATAACACAATATAGTTCCCTTTTTCAAAATTTATCAAGTTGGTGACTAGTATAATATATAATTTGTTTTTATAATCTGTATTACATATCTGCATAACACACGAGAATAAAAAAATGTAACATCAGTCTGAATTTTTTTAATTTATTTAAAATAGCTTCGTCTCTTTGGCATCGAGATATTCTGAACCTCGCTCTTTTTCTTCGTTTCATACTTGTATGGCAATCAGCACATGCGCAGAATTAAGTATTCAGCACGAAAAAGTGACTTTGTACTCGTGTACTCGTTTATTCGTTAGTTGTGTAGGGGGGCCAATTAATCGCCAATTTACCGATGCATATGCCGAAAATGTGATGAGCGACAGTAAAGTACGAAAATGGTGTCGGGAGCTTTCTGACGGCCGTACAAACATCATACCGATGACCGTAGTCACACTGACCGTCACTTGTCACTGACGAGTTCGCGGAACACGTTAACGACAAAATCCGTGTAAAAAAATATTTTACAATAAGCGAGTTGAATGAAAAGTTTCCTGAAATATCACGAACTGTACTAAATAATCACAGAAAAGCTTCATTGCCACAAAATCTGTGCCAGGTGGCTGCCAAAAATGCTCACCGAGGCTCATAAAAATCAGAAAATTGTAGCGTCCAGGAAGCTTTCGGACCAGTGTCGTGGTGAAGGACACGAATACCTCAAACGTATTGTCACTGGAAATGAGACTTGGATCTCGTACATATACACACAGAAACTACAACCAACAATCGACGCAATGTAAGCATAGCTCATCTCATCACCTAAAAAAAAAAAAAAAAACATTTTGCTGCCAATAAGATGATGATTGCTATAGATTTCGTGGACCATCGAGATGTCTTACTTGTAGGATTCTTGAAACGTCATATGTCAATAAATTCTGAAGTATATTGTTAAGTACTAGAGAAACTGAGACGGGCGATACAGAATCGCCAGCGCGACCAGTTGTCTTCAAGCGTCGTAGGCTACTGCTTCAGAACAACGCACGACCACATAGCAACGTGGTCACGCTCGTAACACTTCGGAAATTGAAATGGAATATTTTCGTTAACCCCCTCCCCCCATTATAGTCCAGACCTAGGACCCAGTAACTTTCATCTTATTATACAGCTGAACATTTTTTTTTTTTGGCTTCACAGAAATTTATAAACGATGAACTCAAAAGTGCTGTGAAGGGATGGTTAAAAAGCCAGGCGGCAACTTTTTTGAGGGAAGATATAAGGAATCTTGTCCCACGCTGTAACAAGTGCTTATATAATGATGGCAACTACGTGGAAAATGAATTAGGGTTAAATGCAATATATTTCCGAAAACAACCCATTTCCCCTTCCTCTGCGCCTGCGATCCACGATACCATTAGATCGTGGTACGCAACGTTTCATAGCGGGCAGTAGTAAAGAAATTCACAAATGTTTAATTTCTTTATTTTTAGAAATAAACGCTTAATTGATTGGTTACCTTCAGAACTTTCAAGTGCACTATGTATATTGTGATATTAACAATACACCCATTCTTGTTTGCGCACAGTGTGTGTGTGTACACGTTTCTTTGTAAAGACTCTTGATGGATCTTGGAGTTCTTACATATTATATTGTATTAGCACAAGATTTCTATCGAAATCGTAGGTATTGTAACAGTACAGACTGTTCCATAAAAACAAACTAGCTGAGTAACAAGAAGTGATGATAACAAATAGTAAATCTACGAAAGGCATTCAATGATAACACAAAATAAACTGACGAATAGACTGAGATATTGACAAAGACTAGTTCCCCAATAGATTAGTTAAGTGAGCATAAAAGAAATAAACCAAAATCAAACACCATAAATAAATAAAAGGTGAAATAACTTATATTTTTAAAATATAACAGAGTAAAGTAAACAGCACATTAGCTGAGTAATTAAAAAGTAAATAACTAGCGTAAGAAATAAAATGAAGTATCATGTTGATAATAATAAACTGTAGATGCATTATGATAAGTGAACAATTAAAATGAGATTAACAGTATAATCACAATGTTAAATCAACCTTGAAAGAAAGGTATGCTAAGGCATAATAAATAACGATGAAAGAAAAATTAATGAAAGAATAAATTGTACATGTTCTAATTATAAATGATGTCAAATATAATCAACAATGTAAAGAACTTTATGTATTTAAAGATGTTATAAGCTTGTTAATTTTGTAAAAAGATGTATTATAAGGTAAGGTAAACTAAACCTTATTATAAATTGTGAAGTATAAGGGAATGACCTAAGATGAGTTAAAGTAACTTCATGAATAATAAATAATATAATAAAAGATCAGAATAATGACTAGGGCCAATGTGCGAAGTAACAATAATATTGTGCAATAACTAGCACATGATTTATAAGAAAATCAAAACAAATGGCAAAATGTCTATTATAAATACTGAAATAAAAACAATAATTAATGTAACTCACAACTAACTATGTAGAGTGCATACTGAAAGAAATAATGTCATTGTAAAAAGAAACATGCAATGATTAGACAAATACAAAATAACAAATGAGATTATGAAAATAAGAATAATAAAGAGACCATACTATACACAGTACAGAAAAATATGAATAACAATTAGGTAAAAGGTGTAATATCACCAGACAAGTTCAATTAAAACAAGTATAGGAAGTAAGAGTAATTTTGAATAATTAATAATAAAAGAAACAAGCCATTTAATGGTAATAAAGAATTGTGTTATAAGCATTATTAATGTTCAGCTGGATACAGCAAATTTATAGAATAATATGTTAATTTAAATATTATAATTGTGTTCAATGTAATGAAAAAATGATTGTTTATGAAATGTTAAAAAATACAGCCATAGAATCTGCAAATTGTAACAGAAGACGTTTGGAAAAAAGCAATGTTTAAGATAGGCTATCAATAAAATGTAATTTATTAATTAAAAATGTATCCAAACTGGCCGCTATTCATCTCAACCAGAAAGGAACGAGCAATACGATGCTAATAATAGATCAAAATTTGTAATTAGAATAAACGAGAAACAAACATAAATAATATAAAATTTGTGAATTTTGGAAGGGTACGAAGTAATACTATCAAAAACGATATACCCACGCTTAGAGCAATTATGTAAAAGTTATTTTTAGAATGACCGCATCATGACGTCATTTTGGACCAATCAGAAAATTAGATGAGAAAATTGATTGTCAGCGCCAAGCTGAGTTTGAGGCAACTATATAAGCAGCTCGTGCTAAGGAACGAGGACAGACATTTTTTGAATTCCATCTCCACAGATACAACAAGAGGTCCATATCAAAATTTTAATTCAATGCATTATTAACCAACTGCAGAGAAGAAGTTACCTACATAGTAAAATGAATTACGACAATCAGTATTCTTTAACCAGTAGTGCGGAACCATAAGAACGAGTTTAGAAGTGTTTCCTAACCTAAGCAAATAAATCACAGCAAGAAGTATTAATCGTTCTTTGCGGAAAGTGAAAGTGTACGATCAGTGTATTGGGATCGTATAGTGAATACATAATCATCCAGAAAGATTATTAATCAGGGAGTACAGTGCAAAATATAATTAACAGTGTACAATTATTATTTTAGTATTATAAGATAGAATTCAGAGTAAATACACTTATGTACTAAACACCAAACACCGACACAATAAGTAGTAATCATTGTCAACACTTTTTTCAAAAGGAATTATTCAATTCCAATACAAGAATTCACGATTTAGGCTAATCGTAGTTAATCTCAAAAATCGTAAGGTCAGACGAACAGTTTGTTAATAAGTCTGAATTTTTAAAGGTGTCAAACTTACTAAACTAAACATTTGTGAAGCATCGTAACTCGAGGCATATTAGTTTTATTCTGTAGCTCGAAAGGATTCGCCCTTGAGATATAAGAAATTTGAAGATAAATAAATATTTAATTAGAGTCACCATTGCCAACCTTCTGGGTTACCAGAGAAATAAACCAGGTTAATTGTAATCACTAAATCATTGTTTAATTGTATGTATAGAAATAAAAAAGCATTCAGTGAGTAATAAAACAAGAATATCTTAATTAACAAACGTTGTACGAACTTATTGAAGTAGTTTTTAGTAATTTTTTCTTATTTAAGAGAGTTGTAAATTCAAGCCACTCAAACAGTTAAGCAGAATGATCACTGTTGCACACCACTATATAAAAATTATCCCGATTAGCGCTTTCAAGCTTCACAGCTCATCGTCAGATCGGAACAGACAGAAATTATGTGAAAACAAACCCTTCACCCCTCTCACCCCACCCTACTCACACACAACAAGCTATAATATAAATGTCCCTTCCCCACCCCCTAAACCCTGTCCCACCATCTGTACAGTTACATATTTTTCTAGCAAATTCCTTGTGTTTCAGTGTGTGTGTGTGCATCCTTTTAAACTTACCCTCTTCCTCTCCACACACGTGGGTCAGTCACACACCCTTCTTTTAAAACATCCAATTAGTACTATGCAATATAATTCTTAATCTTATCTATCTTTCCTCTATCAATTACTTCTGAAACACAAGGAATTTACTAGAAAAATATATAACTGTAAAGATGGTGGGACAGGGTTTAGGGGGTGGGGAAGGAACATTTATATTATAGCTTGTTGTGTGTGAGTAGGGTGGGGTGAGAGGGGTGAAGGGTTTGTTTTCACATAATTTCTGTCTGTTCCTATCTGACGATGAGCTGTGAAGCTTCAAAGCGCTAATCGGGATAATTTTTATATAGTGGTGTGCAACAGTGATAATTCTGCTTGTGATTTCAACCACTAACACAAATTTCTTCATCAAACAGTTAAGTTGGCAGCATGACCGTGTGAAGCGCCAACCATTCAAATTTATAACCAGTAACAAGAAAATAATTATTTAATTAAATTAATTTCATAATACAGACAATTGAATAATTTAACGATATTAATTAAAATTATTTCGTTAAGTCATCTGATAAAAAATTTTATGGAATAACAACCTAGATTCCATATGGCGCCCAAATAACACAAAATTAAGCTCACTTACTTTTAAACAGTGCTAATATACTGTTTTGACGAATCAGTTGTTTTATAACATACCAAGACAATTTGAACAACCAGTTCAGACAGACATAAACTACCAGTTCTACACCAAAGGTACGTGCAAGTTGTAATTACTTTATAAACTAGTCAAAACAACTTTATTACAGTACAACAACAATATAGGTCAACGGAATTGCGACGGAACGTCAAGAGGATTCCGAAGGGAACCAGATTAATTAAAACAGATTACAATAATTAAACGATTATACTAGAAATAAATAAAACCCATAACAAGATTAAATAATATCCAAATAAATAAAATTATTTAAGAACAAAGATTATAAAAAAAAATCTAATAATCAAAAGGGGTACGATCCCGTTAAGTTATAGTATATAGGAATACATTTTGTTTTGTTTTATACAGAATTATTCTGTATCGTCCAAACCAATGATATCTATTAATGAATAATCTATTTGTATTTCAACTAAAACGCTTGTTTGATTTTGTGATAATGGAATTAAAGCTTAACTGTATAGAAAATATTATTAGTTTGTATTTGATTTAAATATTATAAGTCGGCTTTTAAAAATGTTTGCCGTCGGCGTGTCTAACGACTAACGCGTGACACGTTTTGCTAAACGTATTGGCGACGCATGGTACGGAAGACAAGACGTACACTCTGGCTTGACCTGCGAGGCAAAAGTATTCTCGCGTGGAATGTATCTGTGAGACTATAAAATCACGGGCAAAGAAGACGCGCAATAGGGCAAACTGTAGCCCCGTGTAAATTGGCAAGACAATCGCTGTTTGCTGACATGTACCCTGTCTCGTCGCTCGGTAAACTTTGTTTGCTCGATCAGTTTAAAAGCCGTACTCAAACAAAATTTAAGTTCAGTGGGTTTCCGAGTTCTTCTTCTTCTTCTTCTGCACTACAAGGATTAGGTATTTGCCTGTTCCGTTCTCACAAACTTACGATCACCATTTTCGTGGTCTTCCTATATCTCTTTTCGCTCTTGGGTTGTAGTTAAGTATTTTTTTTGGGGTATTCTCCAATTTCCCATTCTATTTACGTGGTGTTTCCACCTTTCTTTATATTCAGTTATTTTTTCATTTATTGCATATACATTTAGTTCATTTCGCACGTCTTCATTTCTTACTAAATCTCTTCTTGTGCAGCCTTTGACCCGTCTCAAAAACCTCATTTCTGCTGACTGTATTTTGCTGTCTCCTTTTTTGGTATTTATCCAACTTTCAGTCCCATACATAAGTATAGATACAGCCATCGTTTTATAAAATTGTATCCTTGTGTCTTTTGGTGTTTTGTTATTTAATGTTCTATTTATTGTGCCACTTATTGCCTGGAACTTATTTATGTTAAGTTTCAAAGTACTAAAAAACAAAACAAAAAATCAAGTGTGTTTACATCATTGACAGCCAACTGTCGCCGTCATGGACATAACTAAAATAAAAGTTTAGATCTGATTCAGTGGGGTAACTAAAAGCCGCTTCTTGGGCGAGAGGGGGATCAGACTAGCTTGAAGGTTCCACTCCCCACAAATGAGACAGTCAGTATTGTTCCAATATAATTGTAAACTACATTTAATAAATTAAAGCAACGGAACCTCCATGGGCATAAATGGAGGCGTTAGACAAGGTTGCACTTTATCAACCGCTCTTTTTAACCTGTTTTTGGACGAAATTGTTAAGATTTGGCTGAACAGTGTAAATGGAGGAATCAGAGTTGCGGGCAAAATGCTTAAGACTCAGATGTTCGCAGACGATCAAATTTTATTGGCCACAATTTAAGGTGAGTTGCAAAGGATGCTCTACTCCTTAAATAACATTGCAAAATACAGTAATTTAATATGGAAATATCTGCCAAAAAACAAAATGTATGGCTTTTAAAGGAACGTGGTCAGTTGGATCTAAAATTGTTTTGGATGGTAAAATTATAGAACAAGTCTCAGAATTTAACTATTTAGGCTGTAAGCTCTCATATAAAAACGAAGAGGATATTGATGTGAAAAATTAATAAATTAAACCATTTTATGTTTATTAGAGATAACAGGAACTCTCCGACGTGCTCTAAAACACACGGGAAGGAAAGAGTCCATAATAAAATTATACAAATCCATGGCAGTTTCTACCCCTTACTTACCTACCCCTGGCTCAGGAACATGAAGAATGTCTGCTAGAACAAATATCAAGAATTGAGGCTACAGAAATGAAATTTTTGCGTTCCATAGCTGGATACACAGAATTAGATATGAAAAGAAATAATCAGATAAAAGAGGAACTGAAACTTGAAGAAGTAAACGGAATCATAATTAAGTATAGAGCAAGTTGGAAGCAACACATTAGCAGATGGGCAGTGACAGATTCCCCAAGGTAGCCTCGTTGTATATCAGCGGACAGGGAACAGAAGCCTGGGAAGACCCAAGAAGAGATGGTCCGACCAGTTCGGAGGCGCTACAGACTTTAAGTAAAAGGCGTGACGAAGAAGAAGAAGACGATATTTAATAAATTATTTGCGTCTCAAAGTTTTTGACTAAACCAACTTCAATTATAAGGGTTTAAAACAATACGGAAGAGCTATTATTTAAACATATTCTATCTTGATTAATTGATATTCAAATTAAAGGATGGAAATCTGTCATCGGAATCGCTTTAGTTCTAAATGATAAATCTTGAGAAAATGAGTCTTCCTGAAAATATTTTGAATAACCCGGTTTTATAACCATTTCGCACTTTAATTTAAGGATGTCGTCCCAAAAATATTTCACGCTATCTATAATTCGTATGAAAGTACTTTTTAATGTAAAACACAGTAATACAATCTTCTCATTTTTCCGATTTAAATTTAAGAAACTGCCAGTTTACGTTTGCAAAGACAATGGTTCAAACCCTGGAGATGTTAGACTAGAAGAGTCGTGAGAGAGAACCCTGTAAGGGAAACTCTGTCAGGGCAAAAAGGTAGATAAAAGTAGATTAATAGAAACTTCCTTCTTTTGTTTTGGCGCGTGGCGTAATTGTTTTTTTAAGGGCTGCAAATACGTAAGTTATTTACCAGATTTTGAGTGATTGTCATTATTAAGAAAACTCTACTATATTGATTTACAAATAGTATTGTAACTCCTTCAATTTCAACACTTATTGGTAAGCCTTATCTTAACACAAGCAAGTGGCTGAGAAACAGGCGTGCGTCAAGTGATTATAGAATTTTGCCCCCCCCCCCCGATATCTCCGTAGCTACGCCAATGGTATCAGGCAACTGCTGGCATTATGGACATAATTAAAATGGAAATTCAAATTGGGTTGTAAAAGAAGGTGGCATTCTGTGCACCGAATACAAACGTACATGCCTCTACCTCGCACTCTAAAAAAAAAAACACAGTGTTCTTTGTAACTTTGCTTCGATGTCACATCACCATCAACATCAGTAGGAGGAGCAGCACCACTGATCTGCTTTTGAATACTGAGATAGTATTCCCTCAGGAGATTATTCTACTGAGAGATCTTTGGTTCTCACATGCCCAACGATTGTGACCACTTTGGGTGGTACGAGTCGTTGCAGTGCCTTCCTACCTAAGTCCATCGATATCGCGATCACCATATTGTCAGGTTTATTCGCCGACAGATGGCTGTTTTGAATAGGCAGCTTCATCTTCTTCTTCTCCTCTTCAAGAATTAGGTTATATAAACCCGTTCGGCACCCATCTCATCCCTGGGCCCCACGTCTCTTCTACCAATGGTTACACCGAGGCTGGTTTGGGTACTACAAGTATTAAAAGGTTACTGGCCTGTTGCACAACACCCTACCAGAAGGACCAGAGACTCTTCTGTCAGGGTTACCATACCTTAGCCGAAAGGCACCTGTTTTGGGGCGCAGGAAATTCGCCCTCACCCTTCTCTTTCTGAGATAGGATTTGGTGGCTTTGTATCAGTTATTCTGATACTGAAAGTTTCTTAGTACATTATTTCCAGTGCTCACCTATCGGCAGCAGTGAGCGCTCTAAGATCCTAAGCCACCCAAATTTAAGAAATTAGAATTGAAAAAGGAAGACACCCTAGCCCTCGATTACTCTAATAGCGTCGGGGTCAGAAAAGAACAAGAGTCAGTCAAGAGAGACTAGACAGGAAAGACTAAAGGAAGAGTCTCACCCAAGACAAATTGAAGCAAAGTGAGAATCCATCTAGGGCACATCGGGATTGCCAAACCCGTATCCACAAGACGTGGACCCCTGATGCCAAATAGACACCATTCGGCTAAATTATCCTCCCACGTTGTTTGAGTACTACTGTCTTCCCTCAGTTACCAATACGTTTCTAACCAGGAGTTCTACTGAGACTAGAAACGAATCTTCAGGGTACACTCTCATCGTGTCGAGAAGTTGCTGTGAACTTGGGAGTTAGAGAAGGACGTATTTCCTTTTAAAGAACACACACACACACACACACACACACACACACACACACACACACACACACACACACACACACACACACACACACACACACACACACACACACACACACACACACACACACACACACACACACACACACACACACACACACACACACACACACACACACACACACACACACACACACACACACACACACACACACACACACACACACACACACACACACACACACACACAGCTATATAATTCCGTATTCCAATTGCTATCATTTGTCTTCCATTGCCACATGTGAACGACCGTCTGCTTTCCAGGCTTCAATGTTTCCATTCTACTGGCTACTATTACAAGGTCTGTTCGGGGATTCTCGATTCTCTTCTAGCGATAGGTTTGTGGGTCCTCTGTTGCATCACAACGAATCGTCCTCCTCTGTAGCTACCTCATTTAAATCATCACCGTCGGCGGTCAAAGCAACTGGTTATCAGTCGTAATTACGAGGGCCAGTCGGAAAGTATGGTCCGGTAGGATACTAAAAATAATCTTTTACCTAAGAAAATATATTATTGCTAGCGTATATTGCATTTAACACTAATTCATTGTTCACTTAGTTGCTACCATTATAAAAGCACTTGTTACCCTCATCTCAAATAAGTTTGTCGCCCGGCTTTTTAACAATCCCTTCACAGCACTTTTGAGTTCATCGTTTTTAAATTTCTGTGAAGCAAAAAAAGAATGTTTATGTGTATAAAAAGATGAAAGTTACTTAGTGCCAAATCTGGACTATAAGTTTGGGGAGGGGTGAACGAAAATATTCCATTTGAATTTATGAAGTGGAATTAAACATTGTATTGTTGCACCAGAAGACTGGAAACCACAGAAGCAGATGGTGTGAACACTTGACCGAATGCCTGATATCCGTCTACTCGTGGCTGCCTTGGGTTATCACCATACTGGGAAGAGAGATATCGGTAGACCGAGAAGGAGATGGGTTTCGGAACAGGTCTAGGGCCTAATCCTTGGAGTGGTGATGATGAAGATGAATTTCTGAAGTGTCACGTGTGTGGCCGAGGTGCTATATAGTCGTGGGTTGTCGTGAAGCAGTACGACGCCTGAAGACGACGAGCGAGCCGGCGATTCTGAGTAGCCCTTCTCATTTTTCTAGTAGGCTATTTGACAATACACTTTAGAATTTATTGTCGTATGACGTTTCAAGAATTCTAATAAGTGAGACATCTCGGTGGTCCCAGAAATCTGTAGCCAAAATCATATTGTCAGCAAATGTTTGCTTGATTTTGTTTTGGTTTAGGTGATCAAGGATGCTTCCATTGCATCGATTGTTGTTTGGTTTCTGTGTATACGTACGATATCCAAATCTCATCTCCAGTGACAATACGTTTGAGGCATTCATCTCCTTCGGCATAATACTGGTCCGAAATTTCCTAGCTGTTACAATTTTCTGATTTTTATGGGCCTCGGTAAGCTTTTTGGCAGCTGCCTGGCACAGATTTTGTGGTAATGAAGCTTTTCTGTGACTATTTCAAACAGAACAGTTCGTGATATTTCAGGAAAATTTTTATTTAACTCGCTTATTGTAAAACATTTATTAACATGATAATGTTTTTAGGCTGGGGTCATTCCACAAAATGCGTGATGCAAAGTGTGTAACGCCATCGAAAAATGTAACGCTCCAGGTGATGTTAACACTATATTTTTTCCACACTTTCGATTCCCCACAGTCTAGAAATCTTCGGTCTCTGTCGTTTTTAACATGATAATGTTTGTTATATAGTAAATATCAACATAGAACATCGCTGAACAGGAGAGTCTGCAGTTTATGCACATTATAGGCCTACGTTTCAAAAGCCTAAAAACATTATCATGCTTCGATGTTTCGGTTTCGTCGAAATTCTTCTTTCTTTATTCTTTATCTTTTTTTTTTACACGGATTTTGTCATTGACATGTTGCACGAACTTGTCAATGACAAATGAAGGTCGGGCACTACGGTTTCGTCACGAATGTTTGCACGGCCGTTAGAGTGCTTCCGGCACTATTTTCGTACTTTACTGTCGCTCATCACATTTTCGGCATATGCCTCAGTAAATTGGCGATTAATTTGCCCCGAACTTAACTACGTCCCGTGAAAAATCGTATTGCTGGACGGATTTCAAACTTCGCGGGATTTTCAATGATACTACTCGTTTTTTAAAAATGTACCCTATGAAACATCTGTGTTCGCTGGACTCGGCATTAACTAAACTAACATATCGCGCATGTCCGAACTCGATGATATCAAGTGTACAGACGTTATGCGCAACCGGACCTTTTTGTCCGAACGACCCTCGTACCTTTTATCGTTTATCAATGTAGTTCCGTTCGACGTGTACCTGCATGTAACGGGAACACAGGCTACACCGACAGCAGAGTGACTACGACAAGACTGGTCGGCTTCACTGAAGGTGATATGCTGCGGTTGGTGAATACTAGCTGTGGCAATGCCGCATCAACGTGTACTAATAACGGTAATCTCATCTTACTAACGGTGTAATCTGATTGGTGGACAAAGTCAGTGTCGGGAAGTGGTGCATGGCGCACTTTTAAAAAACATTCTTACATCAAAAGCTTCCGACTGTCGACCGTTTGGCTGAGCCAGTATTACCAACCATTAGATACGTCTTGATCTGAAGAGTGCTTTCGGTTTTTAGCAGTTTATTTATTTATGATCAGAAGATGGTATGAAAACCAAACGCGCCCGTCAGATCAAGACACAACTACGGCATTAGTACATTAATAGACTGTCCAAGAATTATCATTTACAGTATTTTTTGGACGTGCTCCAACATGTTAGTCAATATTCATTGTTATTGTAAATTATTATTGAGTTACGTTTATAAGAATCAGTGGTTTTGAAAAGGGCCACAAGACCTAAGTTTTGGAAAACGATAAAAAAACTGTTTTACAAGCAAAATTTTAGCTTTACTTTTATGATTCTTTTTTTTTTTTGTTATTACATATAATAAATTTGCATAATATACTATTTTTTTTAGTTTGGTATCTCTTATGGTATGCCTGTAAAAAAATAGAAACTTTGGACTCATGCCCTTTTCAAAATTTATGAAATAAAAACATTAAATACATTGTATATATTTTTTGTTTCACAAATAATTACTAAAATTAACATAACTGGTAGTATTTTATAAATTTTTAATTGAATATACTATAAGTAGATGGTGAATTTCTTAATTTTAAGAAAACTTATTCGATTTCTTCTCTATCCTATGTTGGCCAGTCACATATATCATCATAAAAGGGTAAGTGCTCATAAGGAATGTATTTTTGACTTGTTTAATGTCCTTTACTTTCTTGCAGTTTATTGGGCACTTATCATTGTGTGTTTTTCTAGTCGGAAAAGGTAATGGCTTCAGCTGATTTTTTAACAAGTCTAAAGTGATGGAAGGTCAAACCGTCACTATAATTATAGACCTTCAACACAACTGGATTCCTTTTTTTCCACATTCAAACATGTAGTACTTGAAAATAGTAAAATCTCTTTCCCAAAGATTCTATGGATAAAACTTTCCTCTTGTAGTAATTTTTTATTTTTTAATTTAAAAAATTTAATAAACAGGGCATGAGTCCAGGACCGATGCTCTTTTCAAAACAAACACAATATTGAATGGCATATTGTAGCCATATTGAGGATTGGACTAGTGTCCTTTTCTTGTAATGTGGTAGGCTAAATCTAGGCTAATAGAATGCAAAACAACTCATATGTCATTTTCTAAAAAATGATGACTTTCAAAACCACTGATACAATTTGACTCGTGGTGACATTAATTATTCTTTCCGTTGTTTATCTGTCTGTTCTTTACTAGAATTTCTTTCCCTCCGCCTTTAACATATGCTTCGCTTGTCCGATTTTACTGGACTTCGACCTCTACAGCAGTTTACAAAACTACGTGACATACAAAATTAAATAATAAGGTAAAAACTAAACCCAATGAAGGAATGTCAAAAGACAAAGCGTTGTCTATCATAGGTTAAGCAAATACTGCCTTAAACGTAAGAAAAAAGGGAACAATCAAATGAAGACGTCGTATTTGTCTCTTTAAAATATACGTACTAATAAATACAGCTTTTCCAGTTATTTAAGCCGAAAAAATTAGACGCAGTATATTTGGGAAAACATCAGCTGTTTTTTTTGCCGCTGTTTTCTCCGTAAGTGCTGCTCTGAAACTTTTATAATTTTTTAGTATTTACAAGAATTTGGTATAAGGAGGCGCGTGTGTTCGTGTCTATCAGTCTTTGATTAATGAAGCTTGAGAACTGAGTTATTTCTGCCCCTCCCCCTCTTCTGACACCGTCTCTTATCTTTCAAGTACACGCGGCAAGAATTTTTCTTTTTTATTTGTTTAGGTATAAACTTTTCGTGACAAATATATTTAAGAAAATTTAAGTAATCAGTTACTTGAGAATTTACTCTTTTCTTAAAATTCCTCAACGTTGAACTCTATTCCTGAAATAACAATGTTTATAGGCAAATCAAGCACTCAGTCTTACTAACATCTGTTGCTTTGCAGCGGACAAAGACCCCAGACATAAGGGTCGATTCTAAGCTCAGATCCAAACTTGTGTTTTAATTTTATACCACGCTACATTATCAGAGCTGTTAAAGCAGCGGTCTTCACGATACGTATTTCTGAAACCGATTTTTGGGACGACATGCGCAGTGAACTCCTTGGACTGCTCGCCTTTTGAAGTTTACCTTTTGAATTCGCCAGTTATAATGTTCAACAATATTGTTTCAGCTTTTAAAGTTAGCAAACAATTTAAATTACATTTTGTAATTACGGTTGCTAAAAGTAAATAACACACTTTTACAGAATTTCGCAACTTTTACAGTCGCCCAACTCCTCTCTTCCAAGTATTTTCGCTGTAGTATGGACTGAAATAAGTAAAATCTCTTTTAATTTCTCACGAGGTGTCCCACGTACTGAAGCTTTCTTATCTTCACTGTGTTAATAACTTCCCTTTTTTTCTTCATCTTTCTAAGAACTTCAACATTAATTATATGTGCTGTCAATGAAATGCTCAGTATTCTACGGTAAAGCCACATTTCGAAAGATTCAAATTTTTTAGTGTGGCTTCAGTCAAAGTCCAAGATTCTACACCGTCGAAGAGGACCGAGAATACGTAGCAGCGTACAAGCCTCATCTTTGTGTTTATTGTTAAATCGTGTATTTTGAATAAACTGCTCGTTCTAGTGTACACTGCTCTTGTCTTTTCAATTCTGCTCTTTACTTCTTGAGAGTGGTCCCATGGTTCATTGACAACTGTAAATTTGCTTACACGTTCAACTGGCACCCTTTGGTTTATATTAAGGGTGCAGTTTGTGAACTTGTTCTTAGAGACAATCATTAGCTTCGTTTTATTAACATTGATCTCAAGACCATAGACGGCTGCTTGCCTAGACCATGTCTAGACGGCTGCTTTCTGTCACTCTATTATGAAAGATAAATAAAAAATTCGGGATTGTAATAGAAATTTACTAATAAAGTTTGTATCTCAAACTCAGAGATACCATTATTTCAAATAAAATATGAAGAAACTAATTTTTATACGAATACAATAAAAAGTCAGTTTTCACTATACAAACGGGCTTATTTCTCGTAGCATGAAAAACATATACTGTTATTAGAAATGAAAGCCACGTTGTAAACATTTACACAGAAGTGGTACAGTCTGTCCCCACGGGTATCGAACTCACCGCGACGGGTTAGTACATGCTCAACAATTATTGCACTCCAGGGAGGGATCGTGGCACTGATCTCGACATCGTGTACAACGATCACAGAGGCAGAGAGGAAGCAAAGAGACAGCGAATGTAATTAACAGTTACATTAAGAAGTAACTAATGAACAGAACTAATCGAATACTGCACACAAAGCAACCCATCCTTACTTCAAACCAAACATTAATCAGCACAAAGCCAGTAATTTAACTTTTCCGATGGAATCAGACTTTAATAAAGAACGTACTTTTTACTACTGCAGCTATGAAATATAAGTAACATGAAATATATAAGTAAAGTTGATAAAATTGGAAAACTTGCTAAAGCCATTAAATTTATTGGATGTTGTTGGATCGGCACTGAATATATTGTTGAAGACTACAGTTGTAGGTCGACAGAGATAGATAGATAGATAGATCGATCGATCGATCGATAGTTAGAGAGAGAGAGAGAGAGAGAGAGAGAGAGAGAGAGAGAGAGAGAGAGAGAGAGAGGGGGGGGGGAGCGCACTTTTACTGTTTTATTATAATATAATATTTCAAGAAAATAACTTCAAGTTCTAGTAGGGCAAATTACAGTAACTGTTACTGCATATATTTTAAGGTTTATGTAAGGACAGAATTAAATTGTTATCTTGTAACTAAGACGATAAAGTTGAGATACATGATTACAGGACATACATAAAGCAGACAAGCAGCGTATTATCTCGATTGGATGTTGAGAGGTCACTTAGACTATAGAGAAATATTGATGTCTAAGACTCAGAAGTGTGGAATATGGTAGTAGAATTGTTGATAGTAGAACCAAATGATAGAAGCAAATTACCGACTGCATGCAGGAAGGCCATGTTACCGACAACAGACGACAGAAATTGCACCTTGGGTAGCTTGAGTTGTTCGGGTCGAAGTCCAATGAACGCCAGCCCAACAAACAGTTCAGCGTCGGCACAAGGAGTTTGGTGGATTCCACATATCCTCATTCCAATTCCAGTTCGTTTCCCAAGAAGACAATCCTTTCCGAGGCTTGGTTGTTGGTTTCATAACAATTTTATTTTTACTTGATCAGGATGATTTTTTTGTACAGGTTTTCTTCCTCTAACCTTTGGACAGGGGCGGATTTACGCACAGGCAGACTAGGCACTTGCCTGGGGCGGCAAATTTTGGGGAGCGGCAAAATTTGAGTTAAGAAATGAGATTTTAAGATTCAAACAAATTTATAAGTATAAAAGCCAGTTCAATTAAGCACACACAAATATACAAATTATTTCCGATAAATTTATCTACGATAAAATTAATTGAGTTGCATATATAACTGTACCAGTATTCCAGTATTTTCCGTTTGTCATTTAATAAATAATGTTTGTACCCATATTTTATGTGATTTTATTTACGTTTCCCTTAATTTCTAACTAAAATTAATTATTTTCATCTGACAACTAAATATTTATATTATCAATGTTTATTTATTTTTACATGAAATATAATTCACCTGACAGTCAAAGGAAACGAGGCAGACAATCAAACTGGAGGGAAAGAGCATGTGAAATCGAAGAGGGGAAGGGAGGGGGAATGAGGGAGAGAGATAGGAGAGGGTGGAGGGGGGCGGCATTATCTGCCATGCCTGGGGGCGGCAGTACAGCAAATCCGCCCCTGCCTTTGGAGAGTCAACTCCTAGCTGGAGATACGCAACTAGTTAGCTAAGGTACCCAGTATTACAGCCGACTAAATCTAACCCGATTCTCGCCTGTAATATTCCAAAGGTATGCCCGGTCTAGGATCATTTCCCTTACGCCTTTATCCTGATGACCCCAGGAATATTTATCGGTCTTGCGGTCTGTTCTGTATCAGCAGGGTCACGTCTTGCAGGATGTGGCACTTCCACCACCCAGCACGGTCTTGGTTGGAGATAGGCTGAGGGCTCTTTTGGGAGCTAACATCCGACACTGGGAATCTGTGAGGACCAGTGATGGCCAATAGATCTGTGAAGAAAGTATTCAATGGGAATCCAGAAGAAGAAGAGGAAGAGCCCGGAAAAGGTGGATAGAAGATGCGAACAAGACCTGCACTGGCTGGGAGTAAGGAGTGACGTAGACAAACTAGTTGTGTTGGCGGCCGGGGCTGTAGCGTCGTCGATCAGATCACTAATTATGTATAAAAAGTTATTAAAAAATATAGACTATTAATAATATATTTTAATAAAAATATTTAAAATTAAAATATGTTTAAAACGGTAATATTTTAATAAATAAGGTACTAACAATTACATACACAATATATATGAGCCCACGTAAGCGGTTACGTTTGAAATATATGCGGTCCCTCGTTGTTTTGGGTCACCGAGACGGACTTATGTCCGATTTGAGCTCGACATGACTAATACAACAAAATTAAATTAATGCAAGTTATGCAAATTAATTAAGCAGAACCTAACGGTTATGACAGAACAATAGTCAGTAAACTCCTACACAAAACACAAAACAAACAACAGACAAAGACAGAAAACAACAAATTCATAACACTAACATACATCAACAAACAAACAGAAAAAATTGCCCACAAATTCAAAAAAGCAGGATACAGAATCGCTTACAAAACTACTAACAAAACAGAACACACACTATCAAAACGCATGCCCAAAGCACAAAACAAATTCGATCTACCCGGTGTATATAAGCTAAATTGTTCAAATTGCAATAAATTCTACATAGGCCAGACAGGACGTAGCTTCAAACAGAGATACATTGAACACACAAAAGCACTCCACACCACTACAGAATCTACCTTCGCAAACCACCTCATTGAAGCAAACCACACATATAAAAACATCGACAATAACATGAACATACTACACGTACACACAAAAGGCCGAAAACTAGACACTCTAGAACAATTAAAAATATACAAACACACAAAAACAAATAAAAACGACATCCTAAACGAACAGACACAATTCAAATCGCACGCATTATTCGAACACATCTCACCACACACACACAGCTTCGATCTTTCGAAAAACTATCTCGTCTCCAACAACAAGACGAACAGCGCTACTTACGACAGCCTCTGATGAAGCCTTCTATAGGTGAAAGCCGGTTTAGGCTGTAAGGTAAAACTATACGTTTTTACTTATAAAACACTTAGTGTTCCGAGTCGTCAATATTATAGTGATATTTAGTTAAGTAACGGACACGTCATGGACAACGAAATCCAAGAATTTAATGCAAGTGTTTGGGACCAACTGTCGTCGACTCGACGAGAATAACGACTACACTGAAGAGATTAGATCAAGAATAAGTGGCCAAACCAGAACAGCGTTTAACAAGATGCACAAACTGTTTTCCGTTAAAGATTCGAATGTTCAGATGCACCGTGTTCTCAGTTTGCTGTATGGAATGGAAGTTTGGACTCTGAGTAGGAACGTCACTGATAGATTGGAGGCGTTTTAAATGTGAACTTACCGAAGGAATTTAGGAAAAAAGTTGGATAGATAAAGTCTCTAATACTGAGGTGATGAAAAGGACCTAGAAGAAGAAAGAAATTATTAATACTGTTAAGACCAGAAATCTAGACTACCTGGAGTACATAACCTTATGCAAGTTATTGTACAGGACAAGATCCAATGGAAAAGGAATGCGGGAAGAAGGCGCACTTCCTGGTGACCGGTTCAACTGCTTATTTATAGGTGCTGTCTTTAGAGTCCGCACTGCCACGTTGATTGCCAGCCTTCTTAGAGGAGATGGCACTTGACGAAGAGAAGAACCTAGGCACTAATTTTCAGAGGCTTAATCGAACTGGAGGCTAGGAAACGTAACTTGGTTTTATGCTGCTGATGGGCGTTGAACACGAACTTCTAATATTATCAGTCCAGCTGCGTGCTTTCACGAAAACACTCGATAAACTAACGCATCAGAGGCAGAACTCAGATAGGTAGGGACGTCTTGACTGTCTTTCACGTGAGAGTAAATTTAAAACCTGCTGCTTATTCCTCATCCGTAATTCTGGCAGTAGACGGAGGGGGGGCATGAGGATCACAGCTATCCACAGATGATCATACAGGCCTCTCTTCGGGATCTAACTCTGGGACTCGAACGTGAACGATACGTGAGTTCCATCGTCAGTAGATTGCATTCAGGGGCTATAGTTTAATCCTCGTGCTAGCATTAATATTAGTACTGGGTTTTGTAATGCTAGTAGTAGTAGTAGTAGTAGGAGTAGTAGTAGTAGTAGTAGTAGTAGTAGTAGTAGTAGTAGCAGTAGGAGAGAGTAATAAAAAGTCAGAGAAAGCGTGCTTTACAAAACCATCATCGTAGTCTGGTCTGGGACTGAGTAATCGCGGTGCTCGATATGCGAAAGCTGAACGAATGTTTTACACCATTCACCAAACACAACCCAATATATTCCACGAACGTGCGCGCGCGCATGTATATACATCAATTACAGACGGCTGCGATGCGTAGAAAGCTCGTTTGAATCTTTCTTGTGATGCTGTTCTCCCCCCCCCCCCCAATGTTAGTAATGAATTCGGCTGTCAGACGGCGTGGCGTTCCAACATCTCCCATCCCCCAACGATCTCATCCCAGCAGCGTTAAGCCGAAGGGGTCAATAACTTCTCTCGGACTCTGACAAATCGTACAGACAGATATCATCACAGGGAGATCATCACTTTCTATTTTCATAATTACATCAATTTCGTTTGCTGTTGCGTTTTTAATCTGTCTTAAAGAGGTAATTTTTTTTTAATAAGAGCCTGTTTTATAGTTTATAACAAAGTATATTATTAAATTACTACAGTAAACTTTATATACGGTTTTTTAACGCAGAGCATATGTCTTGTCTGGCTAATATTCGAGACGATAATCCACGTTCCGAGTTTCGGATTCGTTGAAGGTAAAGAGATTATGGTTGACACCCTACCATCGAACTACATATCAAGAGTGAATAAACAAATTCTTTTGTGGTAATACTGTAAAATATATATATATATATATATATATATGTGTGTGTGTGTGTGCCTGTTTGTTTTGAAATATAAAAGAAAATTAAAATTTATCAATTTATTAAACAATCAAAGAAATTAAAATTTATTAGAAAAGTGAGCAGCAATTTGTAATATGTGCAGGCGCGCGTGTGTGGGTTCTGTTTGAGGAGACCTACATGAAAAAGGAAACGATTAAGTGGTGGACAGAGACAATGAGTTCGAGTTTCAAAAACGAGCGTCAGAAAGATAAAGTCAGATATAAAAGCAATTGGATAATTGGATCGAGCACTTTCCTAGGACGAACTGTATTGAGAAATTAATCTTAAAACTGAAGGCAAAAGAGAGAAAGTGAGAAGAAGGTATTGATTGCCGACAGATCTGAAGAAAGGAATATGCTACCGAGGGAAGCGTAGAGAACTGCACGAGACAGGACAGCATGGCGGCCACTGTTGAGCTCAACCGTATTGGGTGTATAGGCACACACAGTAAGCAGAGAGAGAGAGAGAGAGAGAGAGAGAGAGAGAGAGAGAGAGAGAGAGAGAGAGAGAGAGAGAGAGAGAGAGAGAGAGAGATTAGATAGACAGACATACACAAAAACTGAGAAAGAGAAAAAGGAGGAGACGACGAGAAAGTAGAAATTTAATTTAACTTAACTATCGAGTAAGTAAATGCTACAAGAGAAACATTTCAAATTCTTTTACAGTAATTTTCACATCATTATCGTAAGGCGTTTGTAGAAATATCTCATTTTAAGGAAAATTATAATATCATGATACACTAAATATTTTTTTTCTCCGATACAACAAAA